>VMBQ01000177.1:187966-216333 GCA_007657795.1 Dreissena rostriformis
AAATGTGACTTCTAGAGTGTTAACAAGGTTTTACTATAGCCATATAAGGAAAACTGCCACGCCCCCTGGCGGCCATGTTTTTCAACCAACCGGAACCATTTTCGAACTCGTCCAAGATATTATTGGGACACATGTTCTGAGTAAGTTTCATGGAGATTGGACAATAAATGTGGCCTCTAGAGTGTTAACAAGGTAAATGTTGACGCCGCACGACGCACGACGGACGATGGACAAAAGGCGATCACAATAGCTCACCATGAGCACGTTGTGCTCAGGTGAGCTAAAAACAAAACACTTAGGAAATCAAAATTCAAGAACAACTTTTGTTAGCAGCAATAGGTGTGAAAATACTTTGAACATGCAGATTATCAATTTGAATGATCACTTATTAAATACGTATCAAAATTCAAGATGGGACCTGATTCATGGGTATAAAATAGCGCTAATTTGAAAAAGCTAAGTTCAAATTTAACATAAAATTACTAAAGAAACTGCGTAAAATAACTGAAATTTTTTCTAACAAAATGAAATGTGAACCGTGTCCGCCATATTGCGTCAGCACACTGATTGCGCATGCGCAGCACATATCTCATTGACGACTAAACCAGTTGCCGAATAGAATTTAATCCAAAGTTTTCATGTTAGCAGTTGGTTATTTATACTGAACATGTACAAGGATCAATGCCATTATTAAAGGTATTGCGAAAATTCGCAATCTGTGTGAATTGACAGTTTGATGTCATCAAAGGAAAGCCGCTTCCTGTATGAAGCCATAAAGCAACACTGTTCTCTCCGACAAAATTGGCTTCCTTTGTCTAACAATCTACCCGCCAAACCAATCGTGTGTTTGTTACTCGAATGTTTATCGTCCAAGTATGTTACAGCACATGCTAAGCTCCGCCTTTCGAATCTTTTTCAGCGAACGGAGGTGGAGCTTAACGGGTAATTGAACACGTGTTTTACACAAGTTGAGTCCCGAATGGCCGTAATTACTCGGCCTAAGCTTGGAAACGACAAATTAATTTATTTCGGATTTTCCGAGAAAGAACAATTAGTTTCCATTTACCAACTTCTCGTTCAGTTCCTTTCAATAGCGTACGCGTGTGTTTACGTACTTATGAAACACATTTATCGTAAATAAAAACACAGTGTTTTGTTGGATTATTACTAGTTATCAAATTGCAAGGTAATAGTATTTTTAGCTTCTAAAATATCTGGTTTGTTCATTATAATTACAATGTTTAACAATATATTTGCGTAACAGAACCTGACAAAGAATTTGATAGATCGCAAATTTACTGACGCTACATGATTTGCCATTATCGTCTTGTAATTTTGACCTGACTTATGAAGTGCACATACACTAAATGTCAAATTTTCGAACCATTTTTATACCCCCAACGTATGAGCGGGTAGGCTTATGACTGTGCTTTTACGGTACATATGCTGAAAATATAGACATTACTACTTTTGTCTATTTTGTCATAATGTCTCACCCCTTATGTAATTACAACCCGCCCCAGCTAACATTTCAATAAGAATCTGTTGTTAACTTATGAATTAGATGAAATCCAAGTTATATAGTGTAATATGTTTCTGTTTTGTATGTGCATTACTGGTTCGTTGAAAATGGTGTAATAAAAAAAGGTGGGCGTTTGTTTTTTACAAGTGTCCTGTGATCTAGTACTGAATTATGATCGAGAATAATGTATGGCCTTTGATGTGAAAGCATTTAAATTGAAACTAATAATGTGTTTCAAACCATGTTAAACTGTACATGCATATGTGTTCACTCAATTGCGATACTTCTAACTTGAAAAAGTAACTGATTACCATTGAAGGATTCAAAAGCTTTGAATTTCAGCTCAGAAAAACATTTTTATTGGTTCTTTGATTATGCTGTGCTCTGTATTTACAAGCTGTTCAAAATCCAGGCTGATTTACTCAATATATACACTGTTAGCGCTCCATGAACACTGAAGACACTTCTCAATTTTCTTATTCATGGTTCTTTATTAAGATACATGGCAACTCAATTCTAAATTTATTTAGATAACTATGGCAATCTGTATTTTGGAGAGAAATTGTGAATAATGTAATTTACATGCATGTCTTGATGGATAGGTCAACCAACCGGAGAGTGATTTGAGCAATTATTCACTATGTGCTTTTTATAAAGTGCCCTTTATAGACAGAAACTAAAAATACCACTTGGATTATGCACAAAGCATTTAGATGTGCGTATTGGTATTTTCAATAAATGATAGAAAGGACAACTAACAATATTTGCTCATTTTTCACCCAGAATAATCGGCTCACTTCATCATTATTTTTCAAAGTTGTCACCATAAATTTGAGAGTAAATAAATGTAGTCATGAATTGTCTAGTCAAATAAACCATATACAAATATTAACCTTAATTTATTTAAAAAAATGTATTCACATGTATTTAACCCTTTGAGCGCTGGAACCAGATTTTGAAGGCCTTTGCAAACAGTTTGGATCCAGATGAGACGCCACAGAATGTGGCGTCTCATCAGGATCCAAACTGTTTGCTATTCTGATAGTGGTCTTTGAAAAAAAGTGAAGAAAATGATGATTTTAGAAATTCAGCAGAGACATTTTAGCAGACGACAAATTTCCCAGCATGCAAAGGGTTAAGAATCTATTCTCATTAATCAAGACAAATCTTCTAAACCATGCAATCCTCCCCAGACATTTGTATTGAGTGGTGGTAAAAGGAGGGGGCAATGTGAAATCCAATAAAACAAACACGCAATTGCTGTAACAACCACATCAAACACAAAACACATGAACAAGTGCATGTTACTTTTGTCATAACTAAAGACAATAAATATGATTGAACACATATATGAATATTCAGATTTGATGCTCACAAAAAACAATCAAGAACTATTACAGTGCAGTATGTTCAATGAGTTCTACTCTCGTTTATCAAGTATGAACAATGGCAAGTCTTCTGTCAATCACAGTGACACCTGTTTGAAGATGATTTCCTTATGCCAGATGATGGATTACTTGTCAATTATCTATCTGTAGTGCCTAATGCAATGCTGCAATGAAGGTTTTGTGGGAAGTAACTGAATATTATTATTATAGAACCATTCTTTCAATTGTTTACATTTAAACAGCATTCTAGATTCCTGACACTGGGGTCTTAAATATGTTTTAGTTTTTCTTAATGAAAGCTACACCACAAGAAATGTGCATCACATTTGATGTTAATTTGAATGATGTCACTGGTTACAATAAAGCCTGTGCAGGAACCAAGTCTGATAGGTGGGAAAAGAATAAAATATAGTCCTCATTATAATTGCAAAATATATTTGTCAGATCATGCAAGAATCAAAGTATTGTTAACGTAAGCAGTGCTTATCTGCCAATAACAAACTTTAAATCATTAAAAACTCTCTCAGTTGATCATATGAATCATACATGTAACTCTGAATTGTTGTAACTACACTGATACATAAAAAAACAACCTATTTCTAACATTATTAATTGTACAGATCCGTTACATGGTTAATTGTACAGATCCAATAGATAAAATTTGTTATACCTCAAATTGCTTGTCTAGCTTGCACAGCTTTAAAACGTTATAACAAAATAAAATGTAAATATGTTTATAAGAAACCAGAGCACTGTCGAGCAGATGCCTAGCTGGCTTGCTGCGGGTGCAGTTTTGAATAAAAAAAAAAAATGACCTTTGACCTTGACCTTGAAGGATGACCTTGACCATGACCTTTCACCACTCAAAATGTGCAGCTCCATGAGATACACATGCTTGCCAAATATCAAGTTGCTATCTTTAATATTGAAAAAGTTATGGCCAATGTTAAAGTTTTCTGACGACGACCACGACGGAAGACGAGAGGGCTATGACAATACCTCGGGTTTTCTTCGAAAAACAGCCGAGCTAATAAAATGGAAGTTGGTTTACATTTAATTGTTTTTCCTGCAAATAGGCATAAACACAAACCCTTTGTCCATGGCTAAAAACCTGAATATTCTGATACAAAAAATAATGTTGAATTAACTATTTGTCACAATAGAAACTTTTAATAGATATATTAATACAGTTAAAAGAGTACAATTTAACAAGGGTAATGTGGATGCTGCACAATAAATTATTTAGCCAAGATAAGCACACAAAAGGTCAAGCAAAACCGCAAATAACTTTCCAATTATCATAAATTAATATCACACTATAAAAATAACATGTGTCTACTGGGAATAGCTATCATAAATGCTCATTATTTATGAATATATTCAACCTGTGCAATTAACATCAGCTTTAAATTAATGACCCCATAAATATATACTGTGACACTTTACCAGTATTAATGTTTCGGTATTCAGTAGCAATACATATTCAGACCAATTTTAAATACATATTCAAATGTGATATCAATTACTGTAATGATTCAAATGTTTCAACATTAAAATATTGCAAAACATTTTGCATATTTAGAAAGAGTGACAGGCCTTCATTTAGTTTTTGTATTACCACAGAACAAAGACGTATATTAGTTCAGAATCACCCATGACCGGTTCAAAATTTATCTTAATTTAAATTGACAACAATTAAACCATCTCACGCAACATTTATGTCACTGTAAAATTTATGCTAATTTAATCATCATAATATGCATTCTTAATCCATTAAGATATTGTCAACATTTGCAATTCATTATTTTATTTTGATGTTTAATATTTCCTTTAAGAAACATTTCACACAAAATAAAAGCACAATTTAGCTGTTTTAAGAAAATGTACCTCACCCCAAAAACAAATAATGATTTGCTTGAACATTGTGTTGTTTTATTTACTGCAAGTTTTACAAAAATAAACTTCAAAATAAAGCATAATTTTATTATGTGTGAAAGCAAAGAATTCTGAAAATACTGAAATTGGGATTGAACAGTTTTCGAAACCTTAACGCAAAGTGTGACGGAATTTCAGACGGACAGTGAGATCACTATATGCCCACCTTTGGGGGCATAAAAACACAAAATTGACACACAATTGTATTCATATGCTGCAAATATATATATATATATATATATATATATAGACTAAGTGTAATATTTTATTGTTCTGTATGTGCAATACTGGTATCAATGAAAATTGTGTCATACAAAAACTCAGAATGGTGGGCGTGTTTTTTACGAGTGTCCTATAATCTAGTACTGAGTTGTGATTGACAAAAAGTATCGCCTTTGATGTGAAAGCATTTAATTTTGAAACTATATATAATAAGAGTTTTCAAACCATTTTTAACTGTATAAAAGTTCATTTAATTGCGGTCCTTTAAACTTGAAGAAGTCAATTACCATTGAAGGATGCAAAAGCTTTGAGTTTTAGCTATGGAAACCATTTTTACCGGTACTTAAATTAAGCTATACATATGTATAGATAGATATACAAGCATAAATGGTTAACTCTCATTAACTTGTATAATCATACGACTTTAAATCATGCCTGCCCCTTGGTGCTGATTAAGTTAACAACAGGTCGTCTACTGAATGTAATAAATAGTGTAAGTAACATTTGTAAACTTTTCAGGAGTACATATTTTCCAAAATACATTAAGAGCACTTATATAATTCTTTGCATTAAACATATTTCAGTGTTGAAATTATGATAACTCCCCCTTTCTTAATTATTTATTGTCTTAAACAAGTTTAGAGTTTTTCGTTTTGTTTTTTCAAATTTTATTATAATACTCATCAGAAAATTTGAATACTAAAAAAATGTTTATTATTTTAATAAAACAGTTTTTTGCTTTTCCTGATTTTTTTTCAAAATGTCAAATAACACTTCTTTACATTCAGAAGACAATATTACTTTGTTCGCTCATGTCAATTTGGAAAATTTGGTAAAGACATTATTTTTAACAAAAAGGTAGTCTTAATATTTTAATAGTTGATGTCACCTAAATTAACACAAAAATGGAAAAAAGAGCAAAAATGTATAAAAATGTCAGTTACATGACCTATTACATTCAGTAGACGCNACCATTTTTAACTATATAAAAGTTCATTTAATTGCGGTCCTTTTAACTTGAAGAAGTCAATTACCATTGAAGGATGCAAAAGCTTTGAGTTTTAGCTATGGAAAACATTTTTACCGGTACTTAAATTAAGCTATACATATGTATAAATAGATATACAAGAATAAATGGTTAACTCTCATTAACTTGTATAATCATACGACTTTAAATCATGCCTGCCCCTCAGTGCTGATTAAGTTAACAACAGGTCGTCTATTGGATGTTATAAATAGTGAAAGTAACATTTGTAAACTTTTCACGAGTACATATTTTCCAAAATACATTAAGGGCACTTATATAATTCTTTGCATTTAACATATTTCAGTGTTGAAATTATGATAACTCCCCCTTTCTTTATTATTTATTGTCTTAAACAAGTTTAGAGTTTTTCGTTTTGTTTTTAAAATTTTATTATAATACTCATCAGAAAATTTGAATACTAAAAAAATGTTTATTATTTTAATAAAACAGTTTTTTGCTTTTCCTGATTTTTTTTTCAAAATGTCAAATAACACTTCTTTACATTCAGAAGACAATACTACTATGTTCGCTCATGTCAATTTGGAAAATTTGGTAAAGACATTATTTTTAACAAAAAGGTAGTCTTAATATTTTAATAGTTGATGTCACCTTAATTAACACAAAAATGGAAAAAAGAGCAAAAATGTATAAAAATGTCAGTTACATGACCTATTACATTCAGTTGACGTCTGATGTATCAAACACAGCGGTGACAAATGATAACTGCTCAAGATGGTATCACATCAAGTGCACAAACACAGACATGTTGACCTACAATGAATGAAACATTTGCGTTTTTTCTATGTCATAAAATAATGCGGTATGCTGTGCTCTGCATTTACAAGCTGTTCAAAATACTGACTGATTTACTCAATAATATACACTATTAGAACTCCGTGAAAGCTTGCAAGTTCTGACCTACAATGAATGAAACAATTATTGTCTTGTTTTCTAAGTATTAAAATCATGCGGTATACTGTGCTCTGCATTTACAAGCTGTTCAAAATCAAGACTGATTTACTGTACTCACTGTATACAGTTATTTCATGGATGTGCAGTGAACAGTCAAAACTGTTGTCCCAAGGTATCTGCAGGGATGACTTTGGAAAAAATGTCAGCCCTGATACCGAGGGACAACAGTTTTGATTGTTCACCAAGCATCCATGAAATAACTGTATATTACCTGATCAAATTTCAAACATAGAATGTAATTTCAGTCACTTTACGCTTCGCTTCTTACCAATCGAAAGTACCGGTACATATAACCGGAAAATACAGAATGATGATAGCGTTATTTCTAAAAATAGAAATGGGAAACACAGGGGTAGTCTGCACCAGCGGGCACAGTTCAAACTATTGACCGGTCAACAGTTCAAAATATTCACCGTTAACAGTTTAAAACATTGCATATTACTTTTTCGGCGAGGAAATAGCAAAAAATAATTAATTATCATTTATATAAGGCATCAGGTAATAATATGCACTATTAGCGCTCCATGAAAGCTTGAAAGTTCTGACATCTGTACCCTTTGATACAAATTTACATATGTGTTACTTATCTGTTATTACCTTGTGACTTGACATTACGACACCCATATGATTTCATCATATGGTCGATGGGTCTAGATCATAGTGAACTGTTTAAACTGTTTAGTGAGATGACATTCAATTTGCAAAGAATCATACTTCTTGTATGTTTATAAATATTTTGTTATCTCACTGTTGTATACATATTACGATTTATTGCCTCTGGCAATAATACGGAAATGAAACAATTATAAGTTATAGAATTTGGTGTGCAATAATTTATACACATGTTTCTGATAATATGATAATTTGGGGAATAGTCTGGTACAATTTCTGCTGCATCAAATTTTTGCATGTTTGTTGAGTGATAGTTAAAACACCTATGACATACATGTAACATATAGAATAACACCAATGTGTTTTTATACTTTTAACTAATCATTCTGAGCCCAAAGCATGCATTTTATATTATATTTCCCCAAAATAATGTATATTTTATTGCAATTTTGAGTATTATGCTTAGATATATATTCTTAACCAGGGATCACAGTGGAAATGTTTTTTTAGCCCAGCAGGTGAGCTAAAAACCTACTCGCTTAAAAGATGCACCAAAACTTTTCTTTTAAATAAATCTAGCAAAGTTACGAACTATTTGTAAAATTATATTTTCACTGAAAGGGAGGAAATCAGCTGAAAGGAGTTAAATACTCACTTCCCTGCTTTTGAGAGAAAGTTGTAGGCCCATGCCAAATTCAGCATGTAGCTATGCCACTGAGGGATCTAGAATGGGGCCAATACTATAATCTATAATTTTGTATAACAATATTTGTAATAAAACACCACTTGATTACATTATTATTTAATTGAAACTAGCTCCAGTCTGAATGCTAACTTTATGCAAACTAACATATTTTGCAATTAAAGGGAAGCTACTCTCATTTAAAGACAAATGAACAACAAGTGAACAGACACCTTTTTGATAATATAATAATTTGCCGTAAAACAGATGCAAATCTGATGCATTCTTAATAAACATTGAAAACACTAGTCTTAAAGCTATAAGGAATATAATTTGATTATTTGAAATCCAGCACATAGTTTTAGACAACAGTTTTTAAATATAGCCATAAAACATAACTACTCGAAGTTTTCTGATAATGTAATTTTTTAGAAACCTCTTTTTTAGCAAAATAAACAACAAACTTGTATCACTAAAATTGTTCAAACCAGATTTTCCCCTATAATTAATCACTTTAATTTTTTGGACAGTTCAATTTTATCATAATTATACCAATTTGCATTTCAGCTTTTGACACATCAAACGTGTTTTTATAACCGGATGACAGTCATAAAACATTGCAGATGAATGCCAAGTCAGTGCATCTTTATATTTGGTTATTTGGGTCAATCAACATGTGAAACGATCATAGACAAGCACAGCTTAAAGTGATAGTGCAGTTAAAATGATCTTTTAACAAAAAATAGTGTTTTGGTAATTTATCAACCTTGGAGTATCTTTCTGTAAAACATATCAAACAATTGATTTTTTTTTACTATTAACACAGTTTGCTTGGACAATTACATTGAAACAAAGTTCCGAGGGTAAACAAGCGAAACTGATGATGATTTTAAATTTATTGCAAACATGTATGTAAGTTTTACTTTACAGCATGGCATTAAATCACACATACTGAAATTGATACCGTTTTGCAAGTAACACTGTACACAGGAATCTCCAAAGCGTAAATGCAGTAGGTATATTGCAAGTGTGTCTTTAAATTTCGGACATTGTTTTAATGGAATGTTTTTTGTGCACTTATTTTTTTTAATTTACCGAAAATGATTTGCCTTCGGTCCAGGTTATTATGGTTTTAGCTTGCTAACATGGTGCCCATGCTTTTTTAATGCACTCTAGATCATTTAAAGACACCTAATGAGCTTTTTTGTTATTTTCAAACAGGGCAAGTGGTTCTGTACAAGATGTTTTTCATTGGATTTAAGAAGTCATAGCTTTTAAAGAGTTTTCAATTGAACATTCAAATGAATAAAGATGCAATGCTATCAAGGAAACAATCTTGCTAAGTTAAATTCAAACCTGCCTAGCAGTTTGAGAGCAGAAGCTGTCAATTTTAGTCTTTAAGGACAACGACATTTGGCAGAAATTTATCCAATCACCTCCGAATTGAGCACTCTGTGCTTAAATGTACTCAACAATTTTGCTATAATCCCTAAAAGCCTGAGGGTTAACACTTATCACTAGAAAATAATATGGAAAGATTGCTGTGGATTTTCAATTCAATTGAGGAGTTAAGTGTAAACGCTGTGAATGTAAAACGCCACTTACTGATTCAAAGATGGCGCCAGTTTCCCCGATGTTCCCACTAGGAGTGACACCCAGGCCTCCTATCAACCCTGCACACAGATCACTGAAAAACACGTAACATTGGAAGGGACTTGTTAATTATTTTTCTTGTTTTTGAAAAATGTACTTAAATATATTTTCTAACCAAACTATAATATTTTACAAAACGGTAATCTTATAAAAATAATTTTGTCAAAAGTCATTAAATGATATCTAATTCAACAAACGAATATATTTTACAAAAATGCAAAACACAAACATAAATGTGAAAAGTAAAATATAAGTTGTTAATCACACAACAAATTGCCCTGGATACATACATTTAAAGTATGTTCCATAAGAGCATACTAAAACTTGTTTCAATGTTGAAACCTCTCACCAAGATGTTAACCTCTAGGTATGCGGAATTAATGATTTTTTTGTGCACCAACCTTAAAATATCTCCATACAAGTTTGGCATCACGAGCACATCAAACTGTGTAGGATCTTGTACCATCTGTAAACGGGCAAATACAATCATATAATTAAAACCAGATTTAACAATTAACTCTTGTACAAACAACATATGAAATTTAGAATAAGAAAACAACACATCATGCAATCAGGTTCGTAACTTAAAGGCATTTAAAAAGGGTTTTCAAACTGTTCACCATGGACATTTTTTCCGACCAACCCAGCGTGACAGTAAGGAGAGGTGGACTGAAAAATGGCACCACTTGCAATTTGGCTTTGGATTAATTGTTTAGACTGAGACTTACATTGAGACACACTGTGTCTAGGTAC
Organism: Dreissena rostriformis; assembly: GCA_007657795.1. Taxonomy (NCBI): domain Eukaryota; kingdom Metazoa; phylum Mollusca; class Bivalvia; order Myida; family Dreissenidae; genus Dreissena; species Dreissena rostriformis. The sequence continues at coordinate 198,733 of VMBQ01000177.1, forward strand.
ATCTCACGGAACTTTATGTCCTTATTCTTCTCCGCCACATTCCGACAGCATTTCAGGAAAAGACCATCTGACATTCGCCTTAAATTACAAGGTCAGAACGATTTCTTCAGCACATATTGCTCAGACAATTAACCTGACATTTATTCATGAATATTAAAAAAAAGCATTGAAATAAATTTAGTTTGTTTTTGTACAACTGTTAATGAACTCATGTTAAATCAATAAGGCAGCTAGCTGAAAAGTACTTAAGTCATGAACACATAATATTATCAAGTTATTGTTAACTTAAAATTAGGGATGTGAACCAATCCTGAAATCATATAAGAATATTCGTCTAAATTTCCAAACTTTTGAACCGCCAAAAAATAGAAATGTTCTTTGCCATCACAAAATTAACTATTTAATGTATCTTCTATGCATCTTTGAAGAAGTGGGATAAAGCAATATTTTTTATTTCATTAGATACATTTAATAATTATGTTTATTCCGTTAACATAGTTTCTAAACAGTATATATATATATGCCATATTTTCAGGCTAAAACTGTACAACAACCTTTGATGACATAGAAGGGCACTTTGTGATTCATATCCATGAATAGACTAACCAATCAAGTTCTGATTTAGAATTGAATTGCATAAAAAATCACTTACATGATGTTGGCCTTGTGAACAGCAGTGACGGTGGTTCTGTTGTTATCCCGGGCATACTTGAACGCATACTCGGCCACTCTCATTGAGGCTTGTTCAGTGATCAGCTTAATACTCTGTACTACACCATCAACAATCTGTAACCAATGAACAAGGATAAAATACAGATTTGTTTATAGAAAAGTATGAGAAAGCGATAACAGCTCACAATGTTTTTGAGCTGCAACACAAAGCCCTTGGATGGGGGATTTTTGCATTGTTTTCTGTTTAAGGGAGCATTTAAAAACATATAACACTTTAAATGACTGTTTTACTGAAAAAATAAATATTCTTTCAATACATGTACAATGTACACCAGTTACAGTTGAAAAACCGTCTTTTTATTTGACATTTTTATTAAGGCCCCTTGTCTAGAGCTCTCAATCCGCCATTTTTACAGCAAAAATAAACACTCGTAAGACTGAGGGCTCTGGACAACAAACTTTAATAACTAAAAGCATAAAGAAATCCGCTTACCGGGTATGCCAAAAAGAAATTTTTCATTTGCCATAATTGATTTAAAAAAAATTGTATGAAAGCTTACAGTGTGTTCAATGCCACTGTATTCTCCTTCAGTGTTCTCTCTTATTGTAACCAGATCAACATCTTCATATGGCGTTCGAAATCCTTCAATTGATTTGCACGGCCGAACATTGGCATACAGGTTGAATGCTCTGGAAGTATAGGAACAATTTAAGTACACTTAATAGTCAACATTTATTATGAGCGTGTCATGTATATATTATGGTTTGTATATTCATTTTCTTTTAGAAGCAGTGACCTTGAACCCATTGGCCCCATATGCAATCCCTCACTAGATCAGCATGTAACCTACCTACACACAAAATGTCAACATAATATATCCATAATATATCCATGAAATGATTATAGATAATGTTATTAAGCACAAACTTTTTACCTATTTTAGCACAAGTGACCTTGAACCAACTGTAGTATGTAGTCGAAAGAGATATGGAGTTGTTGCATTGAAAGGTTTATCTAAATAAATAAAGTACACATGGGGCATTATTCTGCTAAATTTCCAGTAAGAGTTATGAGCCTTGATCAGTGGCCTTGCATGATGGTCTCAAAGACATGAGTGAAGTTTAAATTGAATATATGCAGTAGTTACACATATGTGTCGTGTTCTGAGAAAACTGGACAAAATGCATGTGCGTAAAGTGTCATCCCAGATTAGCCTGTGCAGTCCAGGTTGGACGATTAAACACACAAAACTCTGGCCGTTTGCAGTCGTCATATGTTGAAGTACAAAGCCACGGAAACAGTGCTTTCCATTCGCCATAATGTTTTGTCTGTCACTTTGTCGTCCTCTTGTTTCATTTTGGATTCATGGTTTTTAGTTACATCCTCCAAAATAGATTCAAAAATTAGAACAACACAATTTTATCATACATCGAACTGCTCAGCACTGTCCTTGCTAAAGTATTTTTAAATGTTGTTGTTTTGCGTCAATATTTTTTTCAGCGGTCGCCCATCATGAGCAGACGCCATTTTTCCAGCACCAATACTATTAACGGATTGTCAAATCCACTTACTTTTTGGAAATTCAGTACGGGGCAAAAAAGAAACAAGAGCACTGCCTTAGCGGGTGCAGACCGCTCATCTATTTGTCAAAGTATGAATCAATGATCATTAATAAAGAAGTTATGGCAATTTTAGGAAAATTGTGGGTGTGTGGTCATTTATTACATTATCTTTCATTTTCATTTTTTTTTTTGNAGTTGCTATCTTCAATATTGCAAAAGTTATGACCAACGTTAAAGTTTTCGGACGGACACACAGACGGACGGACGGACAGACGGACAGACGGACTGACAGTTCAACTGCTATATGCCACCCTACCGGGGGCATAAAAATTAATTATAAATTGTTTCTCACAAATTGTAACTCACTTTCTCAAGGCAAGATTCAGAGAACGATGACCTTTGCCCACAGGTGTTGCCAGGGGTCCTTTAAGTCCAACCTTTGTGACAGCCATTGAATCAAAAATCTTCTTTGGAAGGTCGAAATTTCCATCTGCACCTTTCACTGGGGTAACATCTACTTCCTCCCAGTCAATGGGTGCCTAGGAACAGTTATTGAATAGTTCATGATGGAAACCAATCAAAAGTGTATGTAATTCATTGAAAAAGGCATTCCTTGATAAAAATTGTTACAATATACATGTATTGTTGTTTTATTTTTTGAAAACCAAACATGAATTAAACAATATTTCACAGAATATGACAAATGTTTGTTAGGCCACATCAAATTGATCTGTTGGTCTATGGATTTAAAAAAAAAAAAGTTGAAGAGACATGTGTTTTTTTTTTTTTGAAAACAGGAAAATTCTCGAGAATAAAAAAATCACATTTTGATAGAAAAATATTGCATTAACAAGAGACACAGGTTTAAACAGCTATATTAAACATTCAAATCAATTCTTATACAAAGAAAAGAATCTATGTACAAACAAGCAATAATATATCTATGAGTTACATACTGCAAATAAAAATGCACTAAAATAAGGTTTCAGCACTTAAACTTTAAAATGTAGAACACAAGTCTAAAGCTAGTTTCACCTTTGTATACTTCCAAATAATGATAGACAGTCGGACAAAGGCCATGCATTGTCGCTACCTTATTTTAAAATGGGCATATCAATGGCTAGTACGGTATTGAGACTTTCTGAAATAAATTTGTACATTACAAAGAACTTATTTGATGTTTCTGAAATACAAGGACCTAGCTGTTAAATATGTTCTGTCAACCATGTATTTTAATACTTATAAAACATTGTCCCTGTGACACTTTTATAACCAGCCTTTAATGATTTTAAGTTTATTTTTTGTTCACTTAAAATTGTGTTACAAGAACAATTTGCCTACATATAGGGAAATACCGTCCATATGCCCATTCAATGAAGAAAATGCATAAAAAATCTTACGTCATGTTTCCCGATGTTGTTTGAAATTGAACATGCTTCAGCGGTATCTGCTGATAGTTGCATGTTTGAACGTGAACAAACACATTCAAATAAGTCACTGAAGTTGAGTGACAGATGTGAATATATTTATAAGGATTGGCTGCAGCAACTTTTCATCGCAATTAGTTACAATGTTTACGACAGCGAAACAGGAAGCCATTTGTTATGGTCGTCTCGATCAAATTTTTGAGCGTCTGCAGTTATCGATTAAAAAGGTTATGAAACACTATATTTGGCATTCATATTCAGCGTCAAAATCGTAATTGCGAGATTGCGTTTTTTTTCACGAATAAAAAACAAACACATGTGCTATGGTTACAAAAGGACACAAAAATGAGTGCGAGCGGAATTTTTTATATATTTTTTACCATTTTGAAAAAATAGGTTCGGCAAATCTGACGACCAACAGATCAATTTGGTTTGGCCTTAGCGAGGTTTAATTTAGTAGCTCTAAACAAATTAACAGTAATTCACAAGTCAAATTATTTGCTGAAGAATTAAAAAATACATTCCTATGCATGTCTATTATATCATTTAAAAAAAGAATCATTAATGGAAGTTTTATGCTGTTAAATAATAATGTATTAAAATCAATAAAAATTGTGGGTGAACAAAAAATATGGTACTCCAGCACTTCACTTCCCACCAATATCCAGAAAAATATAACAAAATTTTGTGCAAACTGGAAAGATGACGTGTTGTTCCCTACCCCAGAGGCGGCAAAGATTTTCTGCACTGCAGCAGAGATCTCAGGCCCAATTCCATCTCCTGGAATCATTGTCACCAACCTCCTCTGTAACATTGATTATGTTGACAAACATAATATTTATTTTGCTGTATGCTGTAGTTGTGATGTAACTAGCTATAATTGCAATCTTGAAATTAAAGTTCCCAGGAATCATATATAGAACTGTGCTTATTAGCAGCTACATTGTAGCTGCCTTTAAAATGGTGATAAGACTTAATTACTATTTCAAACAAAACTCAACTGAATAATACCTTTAAAGAGACAGTCACGGTTTAATTAGTGCAATACTTTCAGCACTTGGGTTACACATTACCATATCAAATACCATGCTTGGTATTTCTCAGTAGATTGAAGAGACTTTACCATAATGGATACCAGATAAACTATAAGCAATATTTTATTAATTTCAAGTTACAAAATAAGTAAGATTCGATCCCTATCAGTATTGGCTTACAGAAAACAGTTATTACAGTGGAAAGAGTTTCTTTACTTACTCCATCTGAACTGTACAGTCTTCCAGGCAGTTTCAATGAACCTGATTTCTGTAATGACATAAAAACATACAAAAATACAGTCTCTTTGCTCGAACAAAAATTAAATGCAAATAGACTCTAATCAAATATAAAATCAAAAAAATTAAGATTCATTTTGAAATCTATAAATAGGAAGAAAGGGGGAGAATCAGGGCTTTCATTAGTGGATGTACAGAAGTATTTCACGTCCTAAAACTGTCACAGAAAAAAGAACATTGGACGTTTTTGTATGTTCTTTTTTCCGAAAATCAATTCAAACAAATTGATTTTAAGTGAGAAACAATTCACAATTATCAACCATTTCCAATTCCAATTATAACTCATCATCCTGTTCATTCAGGAATATAACAATTTACAGGACAATTTATGCAAAACAATTAAAATATAAGATAAAAAGTGTGTTTAGAAATTACATACACACAAGTGTTTGCCATTTAAAAAAACAGTTTCAAGGTTGTTTACTTAAATTTGAAAACGAGGCTGAAATTTGAGTACAATGACATAATACCCCCTGACAATATTACCCAAGACATTGTCCACCCTGGTACACCCGAGTTCTTTTTCCTTCCTGGGTTACATTGTATTTTGCATTATTTTGTAAAGGTATAGAGGATATTTGTTGGATTCGGTGGAATATCAATTTTATTTTACGGAAAATATTTCATAGAAAATAATATTTTGACAAGTGGCGTAGCCATGAGTGAAAATATATTGTTTCTATGATCACGAGTGAATTAAAATCGATATTCCACCGAATCCAACACGTTTTCTTTTTATTTTATGCCTTTTTTTCACCATTTATAACATTGTTACGAGTTTAACTGGAGAATTTCGCTAGAATAATGACGTCATTTCGTAAACAAAATGACGTCATTTGGCAGTAAAACAGTGAAAAATATCAATATTTTTCACTGTTATTTTTCACTGTTTGAAACAGTGAAACACCAGTTTTATTTCACTGATATTTCTTTATAAATCACCGGAAAGCATATAATTATTATACATTTGTTGTATTAGCTAGTGGTACAAGGACATTTAGACTTCTGAAATATTTCCAATTTCTGAAAGCATTCTTGTACCACAAGCAAGTTCCCAGTAATAAAATATCAATAAATAATTAATATGGAATACTTTCTAGGATAGTTTATATTCCTTAAACTCCTCCTAAAATGATAAGTTTGGAACCTGTTCTATTTAACTAAGAAGGCAGTTCCCTATAATGCCTCATCCCATTCGACTATGGTCTCAGTGGATACCTCTCTGTACTGACAATACAAATGCAAAGATTTGATTTTTTTTTAAAGGGATCAACCAGCTATAAGAGCTACAGTGAAGTTGTCAGTTTCGAATCACTAACAAAATTATAAATGTATACTTTAAAACAGCGACTGACATTGATTTCGAATATAGGTTATTTTTCAGATAATTTCAACGTCAATCCTGCGCTCACCTTGATTTTCAGTTACTTCTTAAATATAAATGTGTGTTTATGTTTTTCCTCGTACAGTTTCTCCATTTCCGGTTAATATTCTCCAATAGTGAAGTACGTGACAGCAGGTGCCTTTTCGTTACAGGGGTTGTCGCAAAACAAAATCTAACCGTCAAAATTGTTTATTTATCATTCTTAAAATATAAACAACATAACCTGATTGGTATGTTATCACAGAACTTGTATAAATAATAATAACAATAAAGAAAACAACAAGAGATGTGTTTGTCAGAAACACAATGCCCCCTATTGCGCCGCTTTGAAATAAAATTTCAATATATCATTTGGCAGGCTTAGAAATTATCTCCCCTTTAAAGCTTATTACTTCCCTTGGATTGTATTTTTTTAGCTTTGACCTTGAAGGATGACCTTGACCTTTCACCACTCAAAATGTGCAGCTCCATGAGATACACATGCATGCCAAATATCAAGTTGCTATCTTCAATATTGCAAAAGTAATGGCCAATGTTAAAAGTTTTCGGACGGTCAGACAGATGGACCTATTGGGGGCATAAAAATTACAATACAGAAAACAAAAACAACTCGACCCTTTCAAGAGAAAAACATGTACAGTGCATCTGCATATATTGTTATCTCAGATTAGCTGCAGTCCATACAGGCTGATCTGTAATGAATGTTTCAGTGGACCATATTAAAAAAACAAAGATTGATGAAACAGAAAATACAGTGAAAGGGTAGTTACAAATCAGGAGACAACCCCCATTACAGGAATTTAATGTTGAATTTATTTTGATTTGTTTCGGAACTGGAGAATTTTTGGAACTGACGACCTCACTGTATTGTCTATTGAAAGTCCCTAGAAGCAGGGATGTATAATCTATTATACATCCCTGCTAGAAGACACAAGGTAGGTACGGTAGGTAGATGCGTTTGACTGAGCTAATGCTCATATATATATATATATATATATATAAGTATTCATGTAAAACTTGTAACTGAAGGTTTACTGTCACGTTAGTTTACATTTTCATCACATTAAAATATGGTTTACGTTTATTGAAATCGGTTGATGCAACTGTTAAAAAAAAGACAAAAAAAGAGAGCTGGGTAATTCGTTAACTTCTAAAGCCATTGTAATAATCGTACAAACAAGCCGGTTTAATACAGTTTGTTAAGACGAAGGTGCCCATATCTAAATGGTGTTAAAAACAATGAAAGTAAANCTTCAAAGTCTCATAACTCTGTGACAAATTATTGAAGCAGAACCTCCTGGTAGTATTCGAACACGGCTCTCTTGGATATAAATCATCATGCAAAGTCTCGTTGAATGTTTAGCCAGTAAAATATGATAAATAGCCCTGGCAAGAGAGTGTTATGGAAGACGGAAAAAGTGAGATGTCGGAACAGTTTAATGCAAAAAGCATCGAAAGTGCAATGTTTACATTACAGCTCTTATCCACCGAAAATACTTCAATTAATACATGCATTTGACCCTATTTTAATGCATTTTATTTGTATTTATATCGAAAGGATGTCGTTTAGAAAGGATTTTCTCAAAGTTGATTTTTGAAAGTACATACGCTTATATTCAAACCTGACTTTGTCTCAAGTTTTTAACGGTGTAAAAGGGTTAAGCTTTGCCTAAAGTAAAGATAAATGCTGATAAACAGATGAACTGATAAAGTCAATGCAATAAACATAACTAATCCAAATTGATTCAAATTTATGGCGTTGTTAAGTTAATAACATATGTATTACTATTTATAAAAATAAATTTAATGAATTGCATATTTTGATATGATGGTTAACATTATAACACAATAACCATAAAATAGACAAACTACATGTATTACTTTTAATATTTATAACTTAAGCGAGAGGTCGGGGCCAGTACCAATTTTTACACAATTATAATAAGATAGCATTTAGTATAAATATATTAAGCATCCATGAAACGAACTAAACCTCATATAAGGTAGCGACATACGATCCTCGAAATCTGATTCGATAAGTACATTCTTAATTGAATGATGAAAATATTTACTTAACCTTTCATGAGAAACCATATTCAGTTTATATGAGACAAGAGTACCTGATTGTCTTAAGATCTATCGGATTACACTATTTTATTTTTTAATTTACTCAACGGCATATGTTTAAATTGATCACTTTTATAGTTGTTGTCTATTTCTCCACGAACACAATATTTTGTAATGTTTATTTTTAAAGTTCATGCATCTACCAATAATTGCATTACGTGTATAATCAAATGTTGTTACGATTGTAACAAAACGTTCGAATGACTGTCAGTGACGTTTTGCTGGTAATATGTAATGAAATATAGATTAAGACGAATATTTAACTTTTTATAAGTCAGGGACGACGATTTCCGCTTTTATGGAATTTTTCGTTTAAATGATGTCACTGCTTAGCGAAAATCCAGTTTAGGCGGTAAGTGTCGTCCCTGATTAGCCTGTGCGGACTGCACAGGCTAATCTGGGACAACACTTTACGCACATGCATTATGCCCAGTTTTCTCTGAACGCGACTCAATTGTATTCCCAACGACTTGAACCCAAGAGGTAATGTTGCCGCCAATCAGAACGATGTTTTCTAATCGGTTATGTGATGCATAGAATTTCCGAATAACGAAAATGACACGTAAAATGAATATCGTAAACGATATGCAAACGTATAAGTAGATGTAAAATAACATTATGTACGCATATGTTCCTCTCTAAGTTTCAATTTCAATTCGAAGTAAGCAAGAAAGTATGCGTTTTTTTTATCCTCATCGTCTCTAAACACGAATATTCAGCCCATAGTATACAATTTAAAGTATAATTATATTCAATGTTCTTTCACAAGGCGTATTGTTAACCCATTTAATACACTGTTAAATTAAAATAATTTAATAAGAGTATAACTTATTTCACTTGACATTTGATACTATAATAAGTTTGTGCTCTCGATTGAGAAGGGACTACTGCAAGTGTAGCGTTTACGTAAATTGGCGTTGTTTTTGCCATTGTAAAGGACCTTAGAATTATTGGACTAAAATAAATCGCATACAAAAATGCTTAAATGCTTGAAGAAGCGATTGATTAAAGTCAGTAAAATTATACATGCAGGTATGTTACAAACACACATTATTAACTGTCTTTAACATTGTAGAGTACCCGTTCTGTCTTTATTTTTTGTTATTGAGATGCACCGCAGAAATTTGGTTCTGGTCGTGTAGCTACAGCTAAAGGATCGTGCCCTTTATAATATACATCAAACTTATTTTGGCTATTTCCAGTAGTGTATCTGGTATTCAAAAGCGAAATAAATCAACGAAACTAACAAGTAAACGATTTTTGATGTCTTTGAAATGTTTATTCGGTTTCATGCAAATACGATAAGACATAACATGTATATACAAAACACAAACAATATTAATGCAATATTAGAAACGTAATTTACATCGTACGATGGAAATGAAAATCGTCGAGTGTAACATTCGGTTGACTACGTGCCATGTTTTCTGTTATAAACATACGCACAAGTTCATCAACAAGCTGCTAGAGATAATAGAGGAATCCGCTGACAAACGTTAAATATTGCAGGTCTTAATGCTCTTGGATAATACTGTTGGCCAACGCTGCCAAGATAAAATGAAATCGCCGGACTGACAGTTTCTGTTGTGATATTTGTTTGTGTTAGTGCGTACGTCAGCTTGTCAGCGACTGTCGCCATCATTCAACACGCAATTTTGAAATGGTTAAAGGTTATTTGTGCACGATACAGCTGGTTTGGATTTTAATTTCATTACATGAAGTGATGACGGCATGTTTCGCGCACAATCAGTGTCGTTAACTGAAAGGTCAATGTAACTATTATTGCGTGTTTTTTGGGGCTAAAAAACGTTTAAGCAAAAACATAACATATTCACACAAAAGCTATTACGGCATTAATAGGACACCGTGTAACCGGTACTACTAAGCAATGCTAGTTTTCATCGTCGTCGCTGTTGCGTTTAGTTTGGGATCCATCTTTCTGTGCTTGTACATAGTAATGCGCTCAAACGGTTCGTCTAATAAAAAATGATGAACATTATTAGCCGATATTTTACATTAATTTATTAGTGACTCTTTAGACATTGGGTGAGTATGCAGCCTCATCCCACTGACTTATGCCTATTATATTTACCAATTTGTAAACGTTGTATGAGTGGAGAGAAACCATGCTATGATAATAAGTTGATATTATACAATCTAGAAATCTGATTACAATTCGAACAAGGGACCTTCCGATCCAGAAGCATCCCACCATTACTGTTCCCACAACTATGTTTTATGTATTGTCCCCAAAAATGTGTAAGTATCGATCGCACTTTTATATCATTGAAGAAAAAACCCACATAGGTTCTATGTTATATGTTTCGCTCTAATGACCGCACGAGAAAATGTAAGAAATGTAAGTAAATTTTATCAACTGACAATCAACAGGCTTAAACCAATTAGGTTAACTGAAATACAAAGGACATACCACTTGTATTCAATATTAGTAGCATAACTGATGACTCTGAAAAACAATTGTTCGAGTTAAAAAGATGCATTAAACAGGAATTTCTATGAAGACACATTGTAGTCTTTCGGTTTGTAACGCAATCTTTGTAGATATCATGTCTATCGTATGTCTCTTTTTATCGTAGCACATACTCATATCTGAAAAAATAAATCACATATTTAACTGATTGAACAAATATAAAAGCAAAGAAAACGTCACTGAAATAGATGTAGTTAATGACTGTTTTTAATGTGTTGAGTAGCAAATGTTTTTATTGTAACAAACAACTTTGTATTGTTTTGATGTGTTACTATTACAAACTATGATATTAGTTAAACTAATGGATGCTCCATTATGCGCTTTGTCATGCAATTAAAGTTTAATAAGAAGTGAAAACATCACTAAAATCCCTCCAATTACTAGTATGACACTTTAACCGTATTTGCGTTCGAACATTCGTAAAACACAATTACACGAACGAGTAATTGAAAAAGAATATGTCATATATCAAAACAATAAAAGCAAATCAAATGATTGGTAATAAATACTGGTTATTTCATTGACATTTTAATACAAGTATTATTTCATACAGAGGTTTACGTGAAATATAGTCAAGACAAAATATTTTGAGCTTTCAAACATGTTTTTGTAAAGCGGAATGTCAAGATTATCTTCATATCCTTTAATTGCATCACTGATTCACGCACAAATGCATTCACATATTGCCAGTATTTGCTGAAAACAGTCCAGTTAATATTGCAGTTTTAACGTAAGAAATCGTCTCAGTTCGATAACTGTGTTAAAATCACCACAACAGAGAAAATAATGGTAACGTGGTTAATCTTGTCTTGCTGACGCTTCCTATAAAAAGTGTTATTTCCATACAGTTGTTCTTGAGGTTAATACGAAACAAAGCAATTAAAGATCGACCAACTTCTGGTATATTATAGGTTAACATTATACATATTATTAAAAAAAAGATCATCCTTGCAGTTTGCACACGTTCTTTTTGGGAATGAAGCTTTCCATAAGGTTTCGTTTAATTTAGCAAGGCTTGCAGAGACATAAGTCTAGAATATATAGGCCTCATTAAAATTGAATTATCGAGATTTTGTTCCTTATGTACTAATTTCAGATAAAATGTGACATAACTTTTTGACAAATCCTGCCAGTAGAAACAACATAGCCAAGCGTGTCAAGCAAGTAATTGGATGTATTCACATCGCTTGATCATGGAGCTTCCGATAAAGTTTGATTGAATTCCAGCTTGTAGTTGCTGAGGAATAGCCCAGACGAGAATGTTTGATGGATGGACGGAAGGCCGAACGGACGGACGGACAAAGCGGATAAGTGTTGCCACCTCCATCGAAAAACCACGAAACGCGACGTAGGAACATTTTGATGCAAACGTGCTCTGTATCTGTAAGTGAAATGTTCTTACTCGGCCTAATGACCTAAAATACATACCATAATATTCAAAGCTGACATCGTCTCCTGTTTTATTACATTTAAAAGTGGTAGCATCTGCCTGAAATGATAAAAGTGTATATTGATAAACGTACTGACCGACACAGTAAATGCATTGGGCGTTTATCCGACATTTATAGTCATTGGTCCGGGACATATACTAAAATACAAGAAATTATTATTTGACTGACATATTAATTTGTATAATTTTATACGTGCCAAGTTTGATATGAAAGTTAAATATGGTCATAATAGCCGTGAAACACAATATTTGCAAGCTATTTTTGTACAACATAGACGTAACAAGCACGACATCCGGATCCATATGAACGAAGAAATATAGTGTTTAAAATCGAGTGTGTTTCATGAATATGAAAACGAAATCAGGCAGTTAAAAAAAGAAACGTGATTGAGCATCTGTAAAACGTTGTAAACATTAACGTGTCTTCCAGTGAACACGTGGATTAGACTAACGAGCTTCCAATTTGTGTGATTTAATGACAAACAATGACAATTTGCAAAATTATTCGATGGAGTTCTGATATACCAACTACAAATATTCATCTACGTAACACATACCATTTGAATACATTGTACTTCAATTTAACTTTTTTTATGCACTTCCGTCAAAATATGAAATATATAGATGTTTGTATCATAAGATGTAAAAATCAACGTAAATACATGTGTACCGCCAATGTAGTTGAATATCCAACGACTTGAATCCAGGAGGTGCCATTGCGGCCAATTTGAACGAAGTTATCTAATTTGTTATCAGATGCATAGACTCTCCGAATAACGTAAACGCCACCTTAAATGAGTAAACTCTATGATGAGCAAACAACAAGAAGCTGTATTGATACATGTACGTTCGTATATTTTCTTCTTTGACTTCGATAGTTACTTGCAGGAATGCAATTATATGTATTTTTATGCGCTCCGTGTGTATGTACATTAATGTCACGTACATACAACTCATATTTTAAAATGAAAATTAATATATTGTGTTTTCGTTACACAATTATAAAACTGTCCGTTCCTATGCCACTGAAAAAAAACGACTGTAAAATAAAGCAAGTAAAAGTACTGCAGTGCAATGTGGGCATCTTAGTGAATGATTACTTTTGTTGCTATTATACTTTCCTTACTGTCTTTATTATTGTCGTTTAGATGCACGGCGGAAATCTGGTCCTTATCATTCATCTGCAGGTATAGGCTCGTGTCCTTAACCTGATACATCACGCGCACTTTAATTGTTTCTAGCAGTTTACCTTCAATTCAAAACCAAAATTTATCATACAAACAAAACAAAAAATGTCCTCAAACTTATATTTGATGTTAATGTGTTTATTTGCTAAACTAACATTACGGATGACGAACCATCATCTTCAAACCGCGCAATACGACACCAAATATAACGTGCAAATGGAAATACAATTCAAATATAAGTTAGTATAATGCTAGAGTATGCAGGTAATGAACAATAAAATGAATAACTTTAATTGCCACAAACATTTTTTTAAGACACTAAAATGGTATTTGAACATAAATTTCATTTATTTTATCGAATAATGTATGTGATAATGCACAATGGATACTATTATGTGAAAAGTAAGGTCATGAGGAATTATTCGTTTTTATAGTTTTTGAATTTTAGATAGACACACGATTTTTGATGTTTCTTTATATCAGCAATATTGTTCTTGCAAAATCGTGTATTGCATATTGAGTGGGCTCACCAAAACGATCCGTATGGTAACCGGGAGCTGCGACGGCGGCTGCGATCATATTTCCATGGGTTGGAAAATCACGTTGATATCCGGCGTTTATTGAAACAGCCGCTGAAAAACCATTTACTTGCTCGCCGCAACCTTCGTTTGTAATATAAGAATTAACATTCGGTAAACTACCTGATATGTTTTACGCTTGCATTTCGTACATATAATTGACATTGTATCGATGTGAACACCATGCATATAATACGCATAATATAGGTATAAATGTACAATACATCATAAAAAACGAACATAAGAAAGTTCGTTTTAAGCTAAAACAGCAAGTAGAATAGATAACATAGCAGGAGCTGTGATTCATCTTCAGCAAAACCATTTTGAGTGGGCTCACCAAAACGATCCGTATGGGTACCGGGAGCTTCGACGGCTGCGATTATATGTCCTAGGGTTGGAAAATCACGTTGATATCCGGCGTTTATTGGACCAGCCGCTGAATAACCATTTACTTGCTCGCCGCAACCTTCGTTTGTAATATAAGAATTAACATTCGGTAAACTACCTGATATGTTTTACGCTTGCATTTCGTACATATAATTGACATTGTATCGATGTGAACACCATGCATATAATACGCATAATATAGGTATAAATGTACAATACATTATAAAAAACGAACATAAGAAAGTTCGTTTTAAGCTAAAACAGCAAGTAGAATAGATAACATAGCAGGAGCTGTGATTCATTTTCAGCAAAACCATTAACTGAATGGACGCCGTCATCTTCTTGTTTGTTTATTGTTTTATAAGAATAAACATTCGTTAAACTATTTGCAAGGTTTTGGTATTTTTTTTCCAATAAGCATTGCCATTAAATATACCTACATGTACTTGCAATTCCAAAAGCTGATGTGATTGGATGTATACACTGGTATTCAAGGCGGACAGTTCTTACTGCATCTATTGGAAAATACATTTGGCAAGGTACATTTGAAATACATCTTTATGAAACCATGCGATAATGTAAACGGTAAATACCATTCTGGTCACGTTCATATGTTATATACTGCCAAATATCTGTAATGTATTAAGAAAGAGGTCTCATTGATATTTTTCATCTAAGCATAACTTATGCCATCTATAATTAAAACACTAAAATGTACACTTGAACAGGTTAACTTAACTGATCAAGTAGAAACAGTGTAAGACCAGGCATAATTGATCAAACATATTCTAATCTTACTAACAATTGCCTATGTACATAATAAGTATGAGGATAACTTCTTGTTAAACTGTCATAACAACCAGGCAGTGTATGTAAAAAAGTTTGCATCAAATCCTACCATGAGCAATTCTGCTGGATTCCCTGCATACATGTTCTGTTTGTTCAGTCTTTGACATGTAACTCTTGATTGCAGATGTCACAGCACTGTGAACACATTGCAGGTATCGATTGTAATTCAACAGTATGCTGTCTTGTCCAAAATTGCAGTTAGTTAATCCTGCGTCGTCGAAACTTTTATCCAAATTTACGCCTGTAATATGAGAACATTGATTCCTGCATTGTTTAAAACAATTGCAATTTTATGTATGAAAATGAACATCCACATTACACGCAATCAACGTACACAATCTGTATGGCTCATTCACAGACTACAATAAAACTTCAAAATATAATCTTTACAGAAAAACACGTTATAATTACGGACAGAGAAAGGATAATAAAGAGCGGGAAATTTGAAGTTTATTAATACTAGTATTTATTTAGTAATAGCTGTACCGTAAACAATTAAAGCATCGGTTAGAATGACAAATTTATAATAACAAAGATGAAAAGATATTTTTTTTTCTTTCCTGAAAAAAACAACACACACACTAGATTCATGTAGAGACCGTTTTCGAGAATGTCATATATATTTAAATTATTTGAAAATGAGTTCGCTTTTAACCTGATCGGAAAACATGCACTTTGCGCATTAGGTCCTCTTAACACGACTAACACGTGAGCAATGCTATTCTAACGTTTGAATACTATGGTACAGTCAGCAAAATGTGTATAAGTGCCATATTTTAAGCATTGCCATTAAAGCATTACCGTACAATTGAACTCTGAGCTAGGGACCCATGTACTACACGCAACACGTTGAGAGACATGGTGAACATTGGCGGGAATTATCTTAACTAGTATTATGAATGCCGAAGTGCACTATCTGCATTATGTCAAGATTGAGTATTGACCTTTAAATGTGACCTTGCCCCTGGAGGCTATGTTAGCACTCGACATGCCATTTCCATTTGTTGACCATTTGTGATAAGTGTTTAAACAGTTGCCTGATGAATAATGAAGTCCGTAAAAGATGTATTATGCCCAACTGATACCTTTTAGCTATGGACAAGACCTTTTATGCGAAACGCCATCTCTTCAGTGTGAACATTTGCTATAAGAGTTTTTGTATCATGAATGTTAAATTGTTGTATTGTCTTAGAGTATAGGTTTGTTATACAAATGTATATAGTGAAATGTTTCATATAACAAGTGTGCGGTTATAAATTTATAGCATTCTTGAGAAAGCTTATCTCTACAACTATGAACAGTAATGTTACTCTAAGCAAAACATACACGATACTGAATGTGAGGGCTGTCTGCATCTATTTTCAGACTAACTAGGATCAAGGTTTTACGAGCGACATAGCAAAAATTCATAGTTACTTTTAATATCACGTGATCAATGATAATACTTGAGTGCAAAAACAATTTGTATTTACAACATTACACTTTTACCCTTTAGTCATGAAAGTGATCTTCGAGCTAGGGGCACAGGTCTTATACGCGATATGCCATATGCAAATATCGAATATTTTTGTTAAGTTTTATAATGAATAATGAAGTAACAGAACTGACAAGATCGGAGGGGCGGAGCCATGCACGTCCGCAAATACATTTAACCACTGCGAAAGCTAATACCGATCTGTTGACAGATCGCAGACAATGCCTTCCTTCGAATACAAATTTATTTAAATGCTATATTTACCTACTGTTCTTGCACATGCAAGAAACGAGAAACACTGTATTATCTTCATCGTGGTGGTAAAATCTTAAGTTGTTGATCTTCAACAGAGTTAAAAAATATAATATAAGTGGACAGCTCAATATAACACATGCATTATTCACAAAGGCAAATGCATTATTCACAAAGGCAAACTGGTTTATCTATTTACTGCAATTAAAGAACATTGTTATGAACACGGTCTTTTCATATAACAATATACAACACTAGGCATATGGAGTTCATTATAAAAACGAAAGTAAAAAGAGAAAACAAGTAATCACCCGAACAAGGAGATATATATGCCGTATTCAAAGGGGTTAGAGATTGTTAGTCATTTGCTTATTTTATAATTAGAAGATATATTTTGTATGAGACATGAGCATTGGCTATCCGAAACCA
>VMBQ01000177.1:217895-245699 GCA_007657795.1 Dreissena rostriformis
GTTCTCTCGGAAACGGACATTTCGGAAGGCAGCGTTCGTTTCGGATTTGCAGTATTCGGATCCGCAACGTTCGGCGATTCGGAACGGCATTTCGGATCGGATCCGCACAACTCGACAATTAGGATCCGCAACGTTCGGCGATTCGGAACGGCATTTCGGATCGGATCCGCACATTTCGGAACGGCATTTCGGATCGGATCCGTACAACTCGACGATTAGGATCCGCAACGTTCGGCGACTCGGATCGGCATTTCGGCGGAATTGTTATATCGGATTTGGACTCGCGCATATTTATTTTCGGATTTATATAATTAATGAAATCGTAAATAAGGATGCAAACAATTAGGAAATAGATACACATATTATATTAACATTACTTCTTAGAAGAGTACATTCGCGTTTCCGATTTAGAGTAGCCAAACTTGGGTATATAGTGATTGAACACAATTATAGATATTCGGTAAAACTTTTCGATGAATTTTCATAAAACCCGGTATTAATTTCGGACATTTTCGGATCAGCAGAATTGTTACATCCTTGTGAGTCGTTTAGAGTAAGAATTGTCCTGTTCACACAAATATAAATATTAAACATTTTATTTGTATTGACATAAAAGCTCAAATAACACCAATATGGCCGATGGACAGGACTCAGATTCAGAAGTAAATTTTAATGCTAATCACCTTGATAGGGGTGATGAGGATGACGAGGTGATGGAGGAAGATCACCATTATGCCCAACATCATGGGCCACGCAGAAGGCAAGCGCCGCATGTTAAACCAGACTCTTTTACAGGAGAAGAAGATTGGGATCAATATATTTCTTATTTTGAAGACTGTGCAGAGTTGGCACAATGGTCAGAAAAGGAGAAATTACTGTATCTTGCGACTTCTTTGAAACAACAGGCGAGGGTCCATTATAGCTCTCTACCTTCCCATGAAAGAAGATCGTATAAAGTATTAACGGCCCAGTTAGAACAAAGATTCGGAAGTAAAAGACAAAGCACTCGATGGCTATCAAAGATCCAGAACAGGACGAGGGGCAAGAATGAGACTGTCGCCGCATTTGGTGATGAAATTAGGCTTTATGCTCAGAAAGCCTATGTGTCATTAGGACCAGAGGCACAGGAGATGCTAGCGTTGGAGCACTTCATGAAGAGCTTTTCGCCTGAGATGAGGTGCAGACTTATGGATAAGGGCTGCAGGACAATCAGGGAGGCTGTGGAAGTGGTAGAACGCTACGAGGACATCTTAGGACGGTCCACCACGAGTGCGGGAGTAAGTCTCATTAGAGGAGTGCTTGATAACCGAAAAGGGTCGGGTGATGCTAGAGAATCGCAAGATGTAAGCTCTCTGGAAGATATAAAGTGTTCTATCAAAAGGATAGAGAAGCGCTTAGATGCACTGGAAACCAATTCTCCAAAGAGTAGTAGTGGCTGTAGTAGGTCATGCTTCACATGCGGGGCAAGAGATCATATCTATAGAAGTTGTCCAAAGAACAATTACCAACCAGGAAAATTCCACAAAAAGTCGCAAAACTTCAGACCGTCACCTCAGTAGGTCTACAGATGACGGATACCGAGAGACCTGAATGTAGGAAAGATAGTGATGGACATGACATAAGTCCAAGAATTGGTCAAGTTGGTATTACGCAAAATAATAAAGACAATGGAGTGTATGTTCAGGGTTGTATTCATAACACGGAAATATCATTTTTACTAGACAGCGGGGCCACTGCGTCATTAATTTCAAAAGCAACATACGAACGATGCGCAGTTAGTTTTAACTTAGCATTAGAGCCACACGATGTTCATATCAAAGGTGGCGATGGAACAAAAATAAATGGATACATGTTTGCAGATATTGCTTTAGGAAATTTTTCAACTAGAGTAAAATTAATTGTCTGCGATATGTCTTTGCCTCGGATTCTAGGACAAGACTTAATGAATGTAAATATAAAGTCATGGGATTTAGAGGCTCTTACGCTTTGTACAAAAGATGGAAAAACCATATACTGTAACTCAGGTGAATCAAGAGAAAGCATTTGTAGAGTAAGCGTTAAACAAAACGTGGCTATCCCTCCTAGGAGCTGCATGTTGGTTCCTGTGAGTGTATCCAAAGCAATAGACATGCATGGACCGGTTTTCATATATGATTTGAGAGGAGGGGACATAAAGCTTTTAAAGGGTGTGATAGATCCAAACTTTGAGAATACAATAATTGGTCTACTGAATGAAACAGACGAAACCATACAGATTGAAAATGGACAAATTATTGGAGAATGTCACCCTGTTTTTGAGGAAGTACAGCCAGAAACTACTAATAAAGAAACAAATGAAAACAAAGCTTCTATTGTACCAGAACATTTAACATCAATGTTCGAGAGCAGTATAACCCATCTTAACTCAAGTGAGAGGGAGACATTTGCTGCGCTGCTAATTAAATATCAAGATATTTTTGGAAAATCTTCTGATGATTTTGGTTGCACTAATAGAGTCAAACACACTTTTAACATTGGAACAGCATGTCCGATTCGCGAACCTGTAAGACGTCAACCTTACGGAAAAAGAGAAGTTGGACAGCCGGAGGTTAAAAGGATGCTTGAACAAGGAATCATAGAGCCTTCAAACAGCCCATGGTCCTCGCCAATTGTTCTTGTTGGAAAGAAAGACGGATCAACAAGATTCTGTTTTGATTATCGGCGTCTCAACGAAGTGACTGTGAAGGACGCATACCCCATTTCACGAGTGGACGATTGCTTTGATGCTTTATCTGTCTGTCGATGGTTTAATTGCATGGAATTTTGTTCAGGGTTTTGGCAAATTTAAATGGAGGACAAAGATTAACTTAAAACAGCATTTTATACAAGTCTAGGCTTGTATCACTTCCGGGTCATGCCTTTCGGACTCGTAAATGCCTCTTCAACATTTCAAAGCTCATGGAAGATGTGCTTCGAGGTATCCAGTGGGTGGAATCTTTAATATACATGGATGACATCATCACAGCGGGTGAAAGTATGGATCAGTGCCTTGAGCGGTTACAACATGTTTTTATTTGGCTGAGAGACGCCCATTAAAAATTTAAACCTTCAAAATGCATTTTTTTCAGCAAACAGCCCATTTTCTAGGTCATGTTGTTACATCCGACGGTGTCAAAACCGATCCTGAGAAAATCCAAACTGTAAAAGAATGGCCAACACCCTAGAATTGCAAGGAGATTTCCTCGGATTGGCATCGTATTACAGGAGATTTGTTCACAAGTTTTCAGATATTGCAAGGCCATTACACAGGCTCTGTGAAAAGTCAATCAAATTATACTGGACAGAAGATTGTCAAAAGGCATTTGACATGTTAAAGAGGGCCCTTACTTCAACACCTGCACTTGCATACCCAAAGCTTGATTCTAATTTTATTTTAGACACTGACGCTTCTGATGTCGCTGTGGGAGCGGTTCTTTCACAGGTTCAGGACAACAAAGAACGAGTGATTGCTTATATGAACAAATCGATGATTGAACATGAACGTTCTTATTGTATTACAAGAAAAGAACTTCTGGCAGGTGTTACAGCATTGAAACACTTTCATAGTTACCTTAACGGACAAGACATACTTCTAAGGACGGACAATGCAGCTGTGAGTTGCATGAGGTCACTGAAAGTGCAATCAGGTCAAGTTGTCCCCTGGTTGCAGGAATTGAACACGTATCACATGACAGTGATCCATCGGAGCGGGAAGAGCCATTCTCACGCAGATGCACTTTCGAGAAGGCCATGTAAAGCAAGTAAACATCAACAACGTCTGCAAGAGACATTTGAAAACCAACAAGATCGATCCACCTGACGCAGCAATATAAGAGCAAGTAATGGTTATCACAAGGAATATGGCAAATGAGGGTACTAATACGTTTACAATCAATCAAGTTCTTTTAAATGGATGGAGTGCAGTTGAACTATTGACTAGTCAGTTGAATGATGTAAACATCGGAACTCTTCAAATTGCACTACAAGAAGGACGCCCGAAACCTAATTGGCCAGACATTTCTTCACATTCATCTGAGTTTAAGACGTTTTGGAGACAGTGTGACCGCTTGGAAATACGTGGCGACCTGCTCTACCGAACATTCGTAACAATTGATGGCGCTTCGATTTACCAACTCGAAACCCCTTCCGATCGACAAAAGGACGTCATTAGGTATCACCACGATCTTCCATCTAGCGGTCACCTTGGGGTAGACAAAACATTGGAAAAGGTTCGGCAGGCATTAAATTGGCCGGGGATGACGGATTCAATCAAACAGTATTGTAGAACATGCGATAACTGCACAGCCAGAAAACTAGCAAGGGGGTCGAACAAGGCCCCACTGGGACAATATATCGTTGGGGAACCGATGGAACGTATAATGATGGATCTTTTTGGACCACTTCCTGTAAGTGATGCAGGGAACAAGTATATTTTTGTCATTTCCGACTGGTTTACCAAATGGACAGAGTGCGTCGCAATTTCCGACATGGAATCAAAAACAGTAGCAAAAGCGTTTCTGAACATGTTTGTTTGCAGGTTCGGGGTACCATTGCAATTTTTTCAGACCAAGGGACGTGTTTTGAGTCGAAATTGATGAAGGACATTTGCGATTTACTTGGCATAGAGAAGACCCGTGCAACCGAAATGAGACCTCAGGCTAATGGATTGGTAGAGAGATTTAATCGAACGCTAATTGCCATGTTGAAATCGTAATGTGAATCGAAACAGAATCAATGGGAAACTTATTTACAGCAAGTTATGACGGCTTATCGTTCCTCACCTCACAGCAGTACGAAGATTAGTCCGAATAAGATGGTACTGGGAAGAAAGGTAACCTTACCTATGCAAGCTATGATTGGACGACCACAAAAGGATACTGAGAATGATGATCTGGAATAATATGTAACGGATCTTCAACACAACATACAGAAATGTCATGATATCGCAAGAAAGAATTTGAAAGTAGCCGCGAAGCACCAGAAGAAGAATAATGACACTAATTTTAAGAAGAGAGTATTCTCACTTGGACAACTGATTTGGTTGCATAATCCATCCCGAAAAGTGGGAATTAGCACCAAATTAATCAACAAATTGAAAGGCCCATTTGTTGTTACCAAGGTCTTGGACGATTTGATATGTATGGTTAAGCAATCATCTACGGGAAAATCGAAGGCGTTTCATGTCGATAGACTTAATCCGTATCATGGAACCAAATTTCCAAACTGGATACGCAACATTTCTCTTAATTGCAAGAATTAATTGAGAAGTGTTGAAATAATATTATTCAAACTGTTGATGTATTTTGAACAAAATAATATGCACATATATAAACTGTAGCAAGTATGTACAATTAAAAAAGGTATTATGTGATGTAAAAGTGACACTAACATACATGTATTATAACATTGCATAAACATTTGAAGTCTCAAAAATTCGTTTTACGAAGAGTTCTTTGGACTTGGTGATCAAGATCTGACCTTGGGGTGGTCTTTCTCGGTGGATGTATCATAATTTAGCCTTTTAATAAATTTTATTGTGGAACATTTTTGTATATTTCAGTGAGAACTGTTGGCTTTGTGAGGCGATGTTCGCATCGAGGAGTGCCCTTGTAAATCACATTACGTCCGCGGAGCATCGTCGGCTGACTTTGATATGTCCGTGGTGCAGCGACAGGACCAGAATCTTCACACGGATCAGCGATCTAGAGGTCCATGTAAAGAAGGCTCATACGGAGAACGTACTCCCTAGGGACAGATTTAGCCGTGCTAACGGATTTTATTTTGCCATGTACCCCACAGATTACGCCAGAATCGTTGACTCGGTGGCACCTTACGACTCGAATGCGGCATATGATGTCCGCAAAGCTGTACGTAACTGGGCCGAGGGCTTCCAAGGTGGCAAAGTAAAAATCGGCAAATGGAACTACGGATGGAAGGCAGGGGTGGCCATAGCGAAGGGGCGTGCAAAAGAGCAGGACAGCAAGACGGGTAGCAAAAAGAGAAAGCTTGTTGAGTTGGAACCAGAGAGTTCAAATGCAGGCGCGCATGGGGATGATAGCGAGAAGAAGGAGGAGGGAGTTCAGAATTCTTCGAAGAGAATGTTAACCACTGAGGATCGTGAGATAAGTTTGAGAGGCGGGCGGAAGGAGGAAACAGGAACAGAAAGTGCCTACACGGGGGAGCGGAGACGGAGCATAATACGGGGCTGAGAGAGGGGGATGGACAGGGTGAAAATGGGAAAAGGAGTGTTCAACTGAAAGTGCACGACATGGAGGGAGTCGATGAGACTAAGCGCGATAAGCAGAAGATTGCAGAGGGTAACGTGCCAAAGAGGAGGGAGAGAGACGAGGACGGGGAGCTGAGAGAGGGGGATGTTAGACGGGTGGAAGACGTGGTAGAGGAAGAAGTGAGGACAAGATTACTTCGCCCCAGTGTTGAGCGGGTTATGGATGTGCTGGCTAGCTACAAGGACGACATCACATAAGGGGAGGAGGGAACACCACAGGAGGCATCCCAAGAGTCATCCTAGAGTATCAGCAGTGGATCGTCAACATCTGCGGAGGCATATGGTTCACCAGGCTTGCGGAACAGGGCCTTCAGGATTCTGGAAAGAGGATCGATGCACATGTGTCCTACCGCTAGAAGAGATTGGTCTCGCGTGAGCGAGATCAAGTTCATGGTTGGTAGTCAAGAGCTATGTTGGCCACCATCGGATTGGCGCACCCTGACTGCGGACCAAAGGCTGCTGGCCCGGGAGTATGCGGCCATGTTCCTTGAGAACCGGGGAAAGGTTAGGTCACTGACATCTAGTAGAAAATTACTGTTGGACAAATATATGTTCCTCGTGTTGGATGGAGAGGGTTGACCTCATCACGGGGAGGAGGAATCGAAAAAAGTAGAAGGAAAGATTAGACAGTACAATCTGTCTTACATTAAATATGTGGCAAAGGGAGAAATCACGGATACTAAAAGTTCAAGGGGCATTGTGAAGGCCATTGAAAACACTGAACGGCGGACTGACACTGACGAAATTAAATCAGAATTAGAACAAGGTGGAGTAAAAATAAAAATATAAATGTTATTTTCGGCTAGGGAAGATTGTCTTGATTGACGTTAGAAATTTATATTATTAAAACTGATGTTTATTGCAACATTGTTCAATTGTTTAATGTACGTTCTTGTTCATGTTATGTTGTTTGAACATATCATACTTCTTTGTGAAAATGCCATAACTATGCATGTTTGATATGTTTAGGGTTATTAATATAACATACTTGAAGTTAAGTAGGTGTTGTTGTAACTATACATGTTTGATATGTTTAGGGTAATTAATATAACATACTTGAAGTTAAGTAGGTGTTGTTGTTAATAGGTTGAATAATATGTTTTGTGTCTATAGTATAATCCAGGAGGATTATTTTAATAAGGAAGGGGGAAGTGTAATATGAAGTTCATATTACTGATTCGCGAAATTATGTTAAATTTACCTTTATAATATTCCAGCCACATCGGATCCTCTATTGTTGTTTTTATTACAATTCAGAAAGACAATAAGGATTGAAAACTTACATATTGCCATTAGGAATTGCATTTTAAATGTGTTAATCCTCCATGATTCGGAATTAAGTTTGCTTTCGCCGCCCATTGTTGCTTGAAAATATTCAAAGTTGTTTATTATGCCCATATGCTAAAATATTGTGCCTTACTGTTGTGGTTACACTCGACTTTTGTAATTATAGAAAAAGGGAACTGAACAAATTAGGGGCTGAGTGTTTAAAGACTCAACGGATATCCGAAGCGGGTGTATTTCTTTCGGGCGGAAGGATTCGTTTCGGAAGTTTCCGAAACGTAGAGGTTCGCCGCATACGTCATACAAAGGGAGCGTTTTGATTGGCGGCAAGGAATCAGAGAATCGGTTCAAGTATCAGAGCGCGGGACACTATTAAACTGACGACACAGAAGGAACGCTAGCTTTTAACATTGGAACTTTAGGCCATAAACCTCTAAATTTATCAACAGAAAAATATAACTTATACTATCATTTCGGAAACTTAGAACACTAACATTTTAACGACAAGAAATAGGAGGACTGGAGGATGGAAACGTAAATAGTAGTTGGTGAATAATAATAATAATCGGAGACATTTGACGACTGCTTATAACATTTAAACATTAATATTACTTAAAACATAACTATACGGTGATAGTTATAACATACTTTATTTATGAACTTATTGCTCAAAAAGGTATTATAAGATTATGGTACTGATACCAAACTTAGAGTACGAAGTATAATTAAAAACAGTTACTATTTAAATCCATTGATTTTGTCTGTTGTTTATACACCGAGACAGTTTGTCCCTCTCCCAGAGTTTAATATTCGGAAGGTTTATAAATTGCGGTCCGCTTAAGTACGGATTCGCGTTGCAATCGGTGTAAGAAGAAGTGGGATGCTTATATATTTTTAGCATTTATAACAGCGAATATTTACTCCCGCGGAGACGTTACGAAGATAGGACAAAATCCAGTTCTCTCGGTAACGGGCATTTCGGAAGGCAGCGTTCGTTTCGGATTTGCAGTACAAACATCGTTTACGGAATCGGATTGGGCGTATTCGGATCTGCAGCGTTCGGCGATTCGGAACCTCATTTCGGAACGGCATTTCGGATCGGATCCGCACATTTCGGAACGGCATTTCGGATCGGATACGTACAACTCGACGATTAGGTTCCGCAACATTCGGCGACTCGGAACTGCGCATTTCGGAACGGCATTTCGGATCGGATCCGTACAACTCGACGATAAGGATCCGCAACGTTCGGCGACTCGGAACCGCATTTCGGAACGGATCCGCACATTTCGCAACGGATCCGTACAATTCGACGATTAGGATCCGCAACGTTCGTCAACTCGGAACCGCATTTCGAATCGGCATTTTGGCGAAATTGTTACATCGATTTGGATTCGCGCATATTTATTTTCGGATTAATATAATTAATGAAATCGTAAATAAGGATGCAAACAATTGGCAAATAGATACACATATTATATTAACATTACTTCTTAAAAGAGTACATACGCGTTTCCGATTTAGAGTAGACAAATTTGGGTATATAGTGATTGAACACAATTATAGATATTCGGTAAAACTTGTCGATGAATTTTCATAAAACCCGGTATTAATTTCGGACATTTTCGGATTTTCGGATCAGCAGAATGGTTACATCCTTGTGAGTCGTTTAGTGTAAGAATTGTCCTGTTCACACGAATATAAATATTAAACATTTAATTTGTATTGACATATATGCTCAAATAACACCAATATGGCTGATGGACAGGACTCAGATTCAGAAGTAAAGTTTATTGCTAATCACCTTGATAAGGGTAATTAGGATGACAAGGTGATGGAGGAAGATCACCAGTATGCCCAACATCATGGGCCACGCAGAAGGCAAGCGCCGCATGTTAAACCAGACTCTTTTACAGATGAAGAAGACTGGGATCAATATATTTCTTATTTTGAAGCCTGTGCAGAGTTGGCACAATGGTCCGAAAAGGAGAAAATACTGTATCTTTCGACTTCTTTGAAACAACAGGCGAGGGTCAATTATAGTTCTCTACCTTCCCATGAAAGAAGATCGTATAAAGTATTAACGGCCCAGTTAGAACAAAGATTCGGAAGTAAAAGACAAAGCACTCGATGGCTATCAAAGATCCAGAACAGGACGAGGGGCAAGAATGAGACTGTCGCCGCATTTGGTGATGAAATTAGGCTTTATGCTCTGAAAGCTTATGTGTCATTAGGACCATAGGCACAGGGGATGCTAGCGTTGGAGCACTTCATGAAGAGCTTTTCGCCTGAGTTGAGGTGCAGACTTATGGATAAGGGCTGCAGGACAATTATAATTATAAGACATAACAATACCATTTTCCCTTCGTTTCATAATATGTTCTGAAACACATATTGTATAATTCAATAGCTACATAAAATACCCAATACTAGTTGGTTATTAAACTATGTGTAACAAATTCTATTTTTTTTGTCGGAATATCTAACTTCTTAATTTATATAATCATTAACATTTCTTTTCACCGTTAATGCCGCGAATACTCACTCTCAACACTCTCGTTCAACCAATACATTTGGGTCGTATGTGGATCAGTTTCGCAAGCACAAGTCACAGCTATAACTTCTATTGGATTGTGGAAGCGACATATTTCGTGCTTGATACACGTTGAAAACTATAAGTAAACAAAACGATAGATTTATCTTGAACATTATTATGAAAACTCTATTTTGAATAATATTTACTTATTTCGAATTGTGTCGTTCATTCGAACTATTTTGCCATCTGTAATATAGTGAAATTATCATTCGCATACAGTCTCCGCTACTAAATAGTAGACCTATATTGGTTTATATGGACAGTAATGTCATTTATGTTCTAGTGTCTTCCGTGTTAAATTTCTTAAAGCGAGTTAAATCACATGGCTCTATGAAACACACGTGTAGATAAAGACTTGAGAGTAAATTTGGTGAGTTTTGGATACAGCTTTAGTTTATAATGAGAGGCTTTGAAACAGATGAGTGCGAGGCTTGTCGAGATGTCAAATGATTGGTGCCGAGTATGATAAACTGCTTTTTTAAACATAAAATATTCTGCTCATCCATTATTCTGTCATAATGAAACGATACGAAAATATATCCCGAGTACAAAAAACACCAATAACGTTTGTTTCTTAGTTCATCAACATTTTTTTGTTTACAACATTTTGTATGAAGTCACATTGAATTACATTACGTTCTAAAGTTCTAAAAATACTGATCGCATAAAATTGTTATACACTTCCTCAAGTATAAAAATTAAGTCTATACGATAAATTTGGTTTATTTGTAAGAGGAAACACATACTAGACTGCCTGTCTGCACTGATAACGTTAGTACTGTTATTTCAGAGGAGACAATGTTACACGAGGATACTTCATATTATTATGGCTCATTAGTCTTATATAAATATATTCGCGAATTGCTTTGAAAAACATCTATTATAATCTCACTGTTCCTGGATTTGTTTAACTTCACATTGTTTCATTGCGTTTTGAAAAATCATTGCCATAATAATAACAAACACTAAGTGCCATCACAAATGTCAATCCACTTTTACAAACCATGCTTACACTGGACATTGACGTGAAACTTGTACGTCGAGTATTATACTCGTATGCGCTGTGATCAAGCAACTGAAATGTTACATGTAATTTTAAACACCTTCGAACATCAATAACTTTTGTACAACATTTATTTGTGTTGAACGACATGCGCTATGTGAAAACCAATTAGTAAAAACGAAAGCTGATATTGGAATAGTCATAATCAAATATTACTATCAATGCACTTATTTTCGTAAAACGTTAAAGAATCGAGTTAAATAGTCAACAAGTGTAAAGCGCTCAATAGTGTTACGGTTCGGACTATATTTAACTCTTATTTAACTATTGCACGAATAACCCGAATATAAATATGCCAAACAAACCAACCGCGTATTTTATGATTTTATCAATATAGTAAATTCGACTGTCAGATGTTAAACATGTCGAACTATAAATCAAACCTGTATAAAGACATATATTTTTTTTTGCTGCAAATGAAACCAGTCACAATCATCAAATTTGCGTCTTACACATAATATCACGCAATATGAACATTGATCAACAATTCAATCTAATAATGTTAAAATACTAACGTTTATTACTCACTTTCTATTTACATTTATTGTGTACGTGACATTAACGTTATCTTTAAAGCAAAATAACATGAATTGTATGTAACTTACCTCGCCTGTCAACTGGAATTTCTAACGCGTAATAGTTCTAGTAACCAGGTGCAAATCGGAAATTTCATTCGTATCCATAAACTCTGGAAATCCCATACTTGTATTGGGATTTCCCCAACGCCTATATATAGAGCGCCTTAATAAACACTCGATATATTGACTTCATTGAAACAGCTAACTGTGCCTATAGAATCGTGTATGGTATCTAGAATCGTGTATGGTATCAATACGTGAATGTTTATGTAATTTCACAACGCAATAACCACTGCGCTACAAAAGTACTGGCATTATGTTACAGCTGAATACCTCCGCTTCAATACCATTATTGCGCTATTGTAAATATGTTGATTTTTTTTAAGTGAAGATTATGCTGAACATTATATCGGAAGAATGCTTTTTCGACAATATTTTTAAGACGTTATTAAATGTCTCCGTAAACATCTTCAGTGCTTGCGTACAGCTGTACATGTACTAAACTCTGCGAGAAGATGCATACTCTTATTAGCACATTATCAAAAAACGCAAAACCGTCTCCGGTCATTTGCTAAATAAATACATGTTTAAGTTAAACAAACTTTTTGAAGTTGTTGTTAATAAGTATTGATTTTGCTTTTTATTCAAGGCATTTCTAATTGTAAATGTTAACATAAATTCACGCACTCAATATACACTTTCAAATAACCCTCACCCATTTCTTAACATAAACGGTTAGGCTTTTTATCTTCTATTGTCTCTAAGTGAGCAAAAGACAATAGCGACATCAATCCAGTGACACAATGAGGCGCGAGTTATTGTATATCCGATACAGTCAATTATCGGTCTGTTTGTACGGATGATTGTCAACTTTGTTTCGGAGTATTAATAGTTTCATTTAAAATACGAAAAATCGTTTTGTTAATGTACATAAAAAAAAAACATTGTGCAAATAACTATGGACACAATCTACTTATTTTGTTACTAGATTTGTTTCTGGAACACGACAGTGTATTGCAGAAACAATTACAATGCTGTCTCAGTGATTTGCTAAGGGGAAATGTTTTGAAAGAATGCAAAATTCTGATCCACTTTGTTTATTATTTGTCTTTATTACCGACTGTCAATCATATCCACAAACCATGCGAAGACTTTTAAAATCGAGATTTATCAACGTATAGGCTGCGATAATTCAACTAAGTGAATAAGGACATTTGTCACGTAATTGAACACGTGAACAAATTGAAAAGCAGTAAAGCATACCAATGTTATTATGACACTTCAGCGCTTACTTGTGTATGATTGTTTAATTTTCTGTCAAACGTTCATGCATTTGCGTTTCTTTATTGTATTTATTTATTATTAATATTATTTTCGATTTTGTCTGCAGCTTTAAACTTATTGATATCAAAGTATTTTGATAAAAATGAAAAGGGAGCATTCTAGCAAATTTTCATTGGTTTTTGTTGCTATAACTTGCTACACGTATCATCAACATTTGGTCCGCGAATATATGTCAAGTATGCCTATGGCATGAGCGGGAGGTCAATTAAAATGTCATTTAAATATTTCATGTGAATTGTTAAACGTGTTACTATTCTAAACGATTGCTTAAATAATAGCAAACACTTGGTGCAATGGCCAGTATGATTATTAAGCAGTGCGTTTGTTTATATATATGGGAATAACACACACAATATCAGCTTACACAATTTTTTCTTATGATTATTAATAGAAGTGTAGGTATCAATGTGATTCCAAAATCATTATTGTATAAGTTACTAAGGACAGGCATACAACCATGACATCATGTACACATTATTATGGCAAATTTTTGTTTTAGGTTTATTATTATGCACGTAGTCTAGACGCTGAGAAGTAAATGATATGGATTATGCGTTCTCGTCACAATTAAAACATTATCAAAATGATGATATAGTCGATTCAATAATTTCACAAATTTACTGAAACATATATATATATATATATATGTAAATATACTACATTTACTTTTGTGCAATATTTTTCGTCATAAGTAGCTAAAATTTGTTGATGAGGTATTAATCATGCTGTGACAAAGCTGGACATGTTGTTTTAGTAAGTTATATTGATAACAAAGCCGTTACCTTCATAACGGTATTGTTGAAACAGTATATAGTGAATAAGCAACACTAAATGTTTACATTGATTTTGAAGGATTCGAAAGCACGTGCCATTGTCTATGACCATGCTGATTGATGGACCGAATCGAAGTTTTGAAGGTGCCGTGATCATAACAGAAGTGGCAGATTATTTATGTCGTCTTCAAGAGGACACAGTTAAACACCTTGACTCCGATGCAAAAAGACCTTAGTGCTGTGTTATGAAATGTCACTTATACAGTTTGTATACCTGTCGAACACAGTTTTGTTGGGAGCTTATTAGGGTCACTTTGTTGGTTTGTTGATGGGTTTGTCAGTCTTGCTAGTTAAAATGCCGAGGTGTGTAAGTTTGCGGAGCGAATACCTTCTTCATTCATTTATTGATAAACTTAATATGCCTTAGCTAGTGGTACAAGGACATTTAGACTTCTGAAATAGCATAAACAAAAACAAATCGACCCTTTCAAGAGAAAACCATGTACAGTGCATCTGCATATACATTTATAATTTTGTTAGTGATTCGAAACTGACAACCTCACTGTAGCTCTTATAGCTGGTTGATCCCTTTAAACTTTTTTCAAATCTTTGCATTTGTATTGATAGTACAGAGAGGTATCCAGACACGAACAATTCCGCAAGTTTCACTGTATACATATTCTGCGTGTGCAAAGAGGCGAACCCAAGTGCCTGAGATGTAACTCCCAAATGCATATGTCCCAGAAGTCTCAACACATTGCAGGTGTCGAATGTGATTTAATATGATGTTGTCCTGTCCATAATTGCAGTTATTTAATCCTGCGTGTTCGCAAGTAGTTTCCAAATATACGCCTGTAATATAAAAATATTGATTACTGCATTGTTTAAAGCAATGTCAATTTTATGTTTGAAAATGAACATCCACATGAAACGAAAATAACGTACACTTTCTATATTTATGGCTAATTCACGAACTATACAATACAAATTAAAAAGTGGTATTTACATAAGTAAACGTAATAATAACGGAGAGAGAAAAGATAAAACGTGGGAATTCTGTGAAAGTTGTAGTATAATAAAACAAGTATTTTTTAACAAGTGTAGCGAACACAATTAAAACATCGTTTAGAATGACGAATTGTTTTTTACAATTTTGAAAACCTCTTTTTGTTTGCTGAAAAAAACAACAACACAACACTAGATCGCGTCAAGCCGTTGTCGAGAATGTCATTCACATTGAAACTATTTGAACATGAGTGTGATCATAACCTTTAAGCTCGAGACACATGCTTTTTGGCCTCTGAACAAGATGAATACGTGGGGCACATTATTTTTAAAATATCTGTTTTAATGATAAGGTACATTCCGCAAAATGTGTACGAGTCCCATATTTAAAGTATTGCTATTGAGGTATGACCTGAAAATTAAACTCTGAGCTAGGGGCCCATTTATTGCACGCAAAACGTTGCTAGACTTGGTGAACATTGGTCGGAAATATTTAAATAGCATGATGAATGCTGAAGTTACAGTGTGCATTATGTCCAGATTGAGTATTGGCCTTAAAATGTGACCTTGTCGTTGGGGCACATATTTGAACGCGATTTGCCATTTTTAATGTTGAAAAATTGTAGTAAGTTTTAAAAAGTCGATGTACAGCCGTAAAAGATGTATTATGCCCAAATTGTGACCTTTGAACTACGGACACGGTCTGTCATGCGAAACGCCGACTCTACATGGTTAACATTTATTATAAGAGTGTTTGTATCATGAATGGTGTTATGACCAAATTTGAAATTCCGTTAACCTAACCTTTGGGATAGGGACAATTGTTTAACACACTTAGTCTCTGCATGGTGTAATTTTTTTTTTACCATCACTTGATCAATGAATAACTAATTTGAAAGTTGAAAATACAATTTGTATTAACAACATTTGACTTTTGCGCTTTAGTTATAAAAGTGATCTAGAGACACAATTCGTATACGCGATGTGCCATATACAAATAGTTGTGTAAAATTTCATAATGTATGATGAATTAACTGTATTTACAAGCTCAAGGGGTGGACGCATGTACGTCCGCACATACATTCAACCACTGCGAAAGCTAACGAAATTTGTTAACTGAATGCACATAATGCGTCCTTCGAACACATATTTATGGAAAATGCCATACATACCTAATAATATTGCACATGTAAGAAAATAAAAGCACAGTATTATCTTCATTCTGGTGGAAAATACTTTATTCGTTTATCTACAACAAACAGAGTAAAGATTTCACATTAATTTATAAATCTAATATTAGTTGACAACTCTACACATATTAAAGCCGGAATTTGCATGATTTGTAAAAGCATAATTGTTTATTTTTTTAACTGCAGTTCAAGAACAGTGTTAAATACATGATATTTTCATATAACAGTACTCATCTTATAGGCAGATGCAGTTGATTTAAAAACGAAAGTATGGAACTATAAAGAGAAAACATGTTCTCATCCGAAACAGAAGATATATGCCGTATTGAGAGGAGTAGAGATAGAAAGTAACTTGCTTATTTTATATAATAAGTAGCTATATTTTATATGAGACCTGAGCGTGGGCTAGTCCGAATCCAGTGGGATAAGTTGAACAATGATTTTAGATGACCATATGATAAAACCAAGCCATGTTATAAAATGGTTATATAATGGTATATTGCGATTTTTTTTTCGGAATATCATGACGATAGGTAAATATTTATTTACCAATGCACACTTAATGAAATGGATTTAACACTCAGAAAGAAAGCAAATATTTGACAGCCGAAGTT
This sequence comes from Dreissena rostriformis, assembly GCA_007657795.1. Lineage (NCBI taxonomy): Eukaryota > Metazoa > Mollusca > Bivalvia > Myida > Dreissenidae > Dreissena > Dreissena rostriformis. The sequence continues at coordinate 234,647 of VMBQ01000177.1, forward strand.
TGATAAGTAATCTGCGAAAAATGAACATTTATCTTTTAAATCAGTGTACAATAAATCAAATAAAAAAATCTGTTAGGTCTCATAACCACATAGTAGACATGTAATTGCAGGGATTGTTATATGAAACGTACTTAGTTACGAATCCATTTAATGATTTCATGATTGAATTCTTTCTACGAGAATTTTCTAAAATACACACAGAAACTTGTAAAGCTCGATCTGTTAATTTAACACTGGCAAAGAATTAAAAATAACGTTAGGATCAATAAATAAAATCTCGACAAAAACGAGTCAAATCGGTTAAAGTGTATACCGTAAAAATACTGTTAAGATAGGGCTCTAATCAAACTCGTACGCGAATTTCTCAATAATTAAGATACGAAACAAGTACAGTTTATTCTAATTCAATTATAAGTCTGAGGTTAATAAGCTCGAGCTGTGGATTACAACATGTTTTAATAACTCTATTATCTTATTGCTGAAAATTATAAAAAAAGTAGTAAACAGCTAATTGTCGTCTGATATATTATATTAAAATACTATTTATTTGTATGCGCTATTGTTAATTGGATCTATGTAAAGAGGAATCAAACAGTACGTACCTCCAAGGCGGCCAACTGGAATACAAGTTTGTGATATGTAAATATATATTTACCAACATCAAATCAGACAAATAATTGGTTTCTATAAACAATGGAAATTTAATACTGGAATCCCAACATGGCGTGGGTATAGAGTAACTGCAAAGCAATCCGATAGATCGATACATGAGCTCGATCAGATAATTACACATAACTGTGTCAATAGATTTATAGGAGTAACACTATGTACATGTCTCCAAGTGTATGTCGTCAGTGAGATTACTAAGTGTGAGGACTTGGGAATGCTCATATCACACATATCTTATTTACTTTAAGACTCTTCGAAAGAGTGTACAAAGTTTGAAACAAAGTATTTATAATGCTCATTATTGTTGTCTGTTTAAATGTAAATGCATGTACTATTGGTGTTTTTTGTGTGCGTGGTTTAGAGGTAATATGGATTGCCAGGATGAAACGCCACAATTCCACTATGGTGACCACCAACAAACTCACTTCAAGTGATCAGAAAGTGTCACATCCATGATTTCACACAATAGTAACCGTTTTATTAACTTAAGGAGTCTTCTTTTTTCATTTATGGGTTTCAAAATGCCCGTACTATGAATTTGTTTAAGTGTTCCTTACTCTCATAATTGGGAAATGCTGATACATAATGTCGTGTTTCAGTTAGAACTTCTTAAGGTTTCGTAGTCAACGAAATTTATACCCGAATGGAAACACACATCCGATAATGGCTTATGTACTTGTTTTAAATTATTTTATGTATCTGACCGATATACTTCTGAATCTGCAGGAATAATTGTTTGTGTATCTCGATCTTCTCTTATTGTGCGTGTGGCTTCCTGTGTTCGCTATAAGTGTCTAGTCGTGGTCTGGTCGTGCATCGGGTATCGCGTTCCCATGGTAGACATGTATGTTTTTAAAATGATTATACGCGCAGGAGATTGTGTAGTTGCAGACATGCCTTGATCTTCACTGTCTCTGCGTTGTGCTGCATGTTGTTCGTCCAGGCTTTCGTTTACAATGGCATGACATACATCATCGAACAAAATGGAGATAGCTCCGAACTGTCGAAACAAAGAGGCAGGATTCTCTCTCATAGGCTCTACATTAAAATCAGTTAATTGAACACTACAAATTAATTCTCCTTATGATTATGGTCCCAAAGGTAGTATTGCTTCCTTTTTTTCTTTTTGTTCACCATGAGATGGACGTTCAGTAAAGCAGAAAGTGCGCTTTTCTTTCGAAGCATAATCGGAACACACTCGCTTTAATCGCAACTCAAAAGCTGCACGAGCGCTATTTCATCGCTTAGTCATCGCTACGCACCCTTTCACTAATTACTCCATTCGGGTACAGCTCGCCAACATTAACCCAATACTTGTAAACTCTAATAGCACAAAATGCACTCTTATTTTTAAATTTCGATTTGTTTGTGCACGTGTTTAACAAGATAAATGGCAACAATATCAAAATTAGTGGGATATTATTTTTTCTATAATAAAGATAAGTGTTAGGTAAATATTGGCGAACGATGTCAAGGACATGCTGAACATACGAGAAACGGTTGAGTAGTACACGCAGCAAATGCTAAACGACCAAGTATCGATTTAAAGGCTTAGTCACAATCCAGCAAAAACCCAATGTAGAAATGAAACGCGCGAACAATTACGAAACTATTTTACCCGTTCGCCCTTGTCGTTTCCGAATCGGTTCACATTTGCATCGATCGGTTTCTCGTTTTAGTTCTCTATTATTTAAATTGCTTATGCTCATTTCATTTATTCATAAAGGTTTGAATTGACAAAGATAATGTTATACACTCTGCTCATGTATTTTTACCAACCCGTTTAACTGAAGATTATGTGCAAACAATAGCTTTCTCATCCAAATTTCTGCCTCTTTGTCAGCAACATCAATAGAAGAAAAACCTTTTTAATACAGTTTTTTGACAGTTTACCGTTTATTGAGTAATACAATAGGAAATATGCACATGCGTACACAAAGGGTTATGATTATTTATTAAGCAAAGGTATAACAGGTATAAACATATAATAATTTTACTACACTGTGGTTGTTTATTTGTGACAAGGAAACATTTGCCAAATAATGTGTTTCACGATATATATTAAGCCTTTAATTTTTAAATAATTTTTATAAACATTCAAATAAAACATTCGCATCAATGACATGTATGTAAAAGGTTAATTTTCTTGCACAACGCTCGTTTTATCAACATACACAATCGAGTGTTTAAAGTTTCGATTTTAAAACTGTTATTAGAGACTGAGCAAATATTTAACAACAATATAACTACAAAAACTATAATTAACCACACCTAGAAATACATCGTAAAACTTTGCATGTAATGAAACTCCTTTTCTTTATACGCAATTTCCGAAAAATGTCAAACATGTAATATTTTTAAACACAAACCTTTGCAACAAACATGACTATGTGTGGTTTTATCATTACAAAAAACTATGATGTTATTTACAACCTATTTTTATATCGGATGACTCAATAATGTGTCACAATTTCTGTGTTAATGACGTAAACAAGGGTTTCGTAAGGTCATTGATTCATTATCTTCTGACAAAGGATATATAGTCGGGTAAATGAGGGGGACACAACCTTCCGTTATATATAACGTTTCTGAATTGTATATTTCATGTAAAAAAGTATTTAAGTGAAAATGGGTGCACACAAAAGATAAGCAAGTATTTATCAATCCAAGAAACACAACGCAATGTTACAGATCCGGTATTTCAAATTCAAAGAATGTTATTGCAAATCTTTCGCTTTCTTTTGTATATGTTTCGCTTGAAAATGCAGTTTTCGGAACCATCACTATTTTTTTATCTTGTTCGTCATATGCCATATATTGGTCTGAAACAGAATGAAACTGAAATACAAAATGATCTTTACTAATAAAAACACACACATCCTGCTCGCACGCACAACACACAAGATATAACGGATAATAAAACAGATGAAATACTTGTGCAAAAGGACATATTTGTTAAGAGAATAATTAGTTGTTAACCGTTCTTAACACTAATTGCGACAGTTACTTTTTCATTCAATATGACTATATGACAATGTACACACCTTTATATTCAAATTTGACATCGTTCCCTGTTTTAATCACATGAAAAGTAGTTGCCTCAGCCTGAAATCAACACAAGTGCATGTTTTATATTATTTATGAAGAAAACAATGTTTACTGATGCTAAATTTTTAGGAAAATGTTCCTTGTCTGTTTCATAGCACCTTTGTTTCGTAACCAAAACATACTATGTCAAATACACAGTCTACATCATCGAACTCCAATAAAGTTCAATAAAACAAGGGGATCGTGGAAGGAATCGATAATTGGCATGATTTGAGCTCCAAGTGTTAGGCTGCAGGATCATAAAAAAAAAAACATAACATAAAATTATTATATTGTGTTTGAAACTGTGTGAAAAAAAAGAGTATACTTTTTGGATATATCAAACATATGTTTAACTTGAATAGCTTCAATTCAAATTAAAAAGGCAAAACATCTGGAATTGGACTTCACTATGTATTGCAGTTATCTATTAAAAAGTTACAGCATGATTGAACATGTAAAAAGTAGCAGAAATAAAAAGTTAAGCCATGTTACGTACCGCCAATATTGCTTCATTCCCAACAACCTTGATCCAAGAGGTTCTGCTGCGGCCAATATTCACTGCACTGATCAACTGATTATCAACTGACACCTTGAATTTGCGTAGGACAAACACGCCATCTGTAATATAGATCACAAAAAGAACAACATCAAAACGACAAGGCGTATTATGCATGGTACGTTATATATAAATATATACTTATAACTATAGCTTTATAATATGCATGTCCAAATAAGGTTTTGTTGTTGTAATTTTTGAAATATTAAACACGATACATTGTATTTGAATGAATGTTTGTAACCTTATGTATGTTCAACTCAAATACGTGTACTTAAAATACTCTGTAAATAACATGCATGCATGTATGTATGTAATATGTTACGAACTATCTTAGTTGATGTACCCATCAAATACATGTCCTGAAAATACTTTGTATATTATACGCTTGTATGTATGTTTGAAAGATCTTACGGTTAAAATAAAATATATATAAATAACATAAAAAATAAAAAATGTATCCACAACAATAAACGATATAATATAGAACGTTTATATTCATGGGGGGGGGGTATTTAAAATCGAAATCGAATCAAGTTTCAATAATAACGATTATGCAATGGAAAAAATCGGATTAAACAAGTTCATATTTGTCAAATATTTGTATTAATTTTTATTTCATCATATATATTTCCTATGTTTTTGAAATAGTATACTGATTGCTAATCACTCATCCAAAAAAGAGATACCAATTCGTTCCCACAAACAAAACGACAGCAATCAATTTGTTTTGACTAGTAGTTTGCATTTTAAGCGAAATAAAAATCGATTAACAGACGTCACTCAAAGAGTATGATAGAAAAAACCGCTTAAAAATTAAACGTTGACTACTTACAGTCTTGGTCGCTCGTGATATGCGAAACGGTGACCTTCGCATGGTTTAGATCGAGATAAAGACTCGTTCCACCGACTCCATACACCTTATGGCCTTCAAACGACGTTATTTCCTTTTCATCTTCTAGTAGCCAAATATCACCTTTAGTAGTGGTTATAAATAAAGTTTCATTAAGTTATCTAAATGTTTGCGTTTAAATGCTTCAATCAGACATGGTTCAGACCAAAAAATATTCTGTCGTTGAGTTAACATACTTTATTGTATAAACAAATGCTCATACTTCATACACGATACACGGTTTCAAGTACGGGTGAGTCCATTTATAATTCAATACAATCTTAATAGTTGTATACGTCACCTAAACGATTTTATGTTTATATTTATATTTATTAAGTGTTGGGATATAAAATATACACTTTAGATAATTAATTAACGCAGAGTACTTTAATGTTGTTTTTATACGTATACATTGTTTATGAAAATGTTTTTAAGCTATAACATGTAACTGTCATGTACTGTTTTGTATCCACAATATCACACATATAACACAAAAGTGCACATTAAGTTTGTAATAATTGTAAACATAAGATATACATTTTATGACAGAATTGTTAACAAAACTGTTAGAATAGCATAAGACTTACATACCTCCAAGTGCAGTTCTTGAGGTTTTACGGGCATATCCGCCACGTAACAACGGATGTTTACGATTAAAACTACTGCCTGGCACTAAGTACACCCATTTTTCATTTTCACCTTAAATGAACGAATATGCATACAGCTTTTTACAATAAACAAACATTTTATTTTTGAAGGCCATTTGCAACACCCATTAGATACATTTGTCTTCATTTACTTAGTCATAATGTTTATTTATATAAATTAAATATGTAAAACCGAAATTTGGTATTGATTTTCTTAATTATTTACTTGGTTTCATTCTGAATTTATCTGACGTGATTACGACTAAAATAACACCATTATATATAATTTGTGACACAACTCACCGTTTGTGCATTCCATTGTATTGGTCCGATTCTGTTCAGCAGCATTGCGTGACAAACAGGTATCTGCATCTTCGCCTATGTAACATCCATTTACAATGGCACCTGTGACATAAACAATAATATGTAATGGTATAAACAGTATTTGCTTACGTTCCGTAGTGAAAACACACTGACGCGGTAATATGACAGTTGTTCATGTGTACGTTGTTTTAAAGTAAACAAAATCTTTATTTATGATCCTCTACCAATTCTCTCGATTCTAAGTGCGAAGCACACTGCCCACATACCCATCCAGAAACAAGTTTAGCACGGAAAAACTGTATAAGATTTATTTTATTTAACTTATTACTTTGCATCTTGTCCATAGGCACACGTTTTTTGTGCACGGAAATCGGATTCATTATGTTTATCACTTTTCCCGAGTGATTTAAAATTTATCACAACAGAATTAAATTATACAAACATTTATTTTGCAAGTTTATTCTCTGTTTCATAAGTGTTGAAGTATAAATTCAATTTTAAAGGAATAATATAATTCCGTGTGCTTTAAAAACAATGTATTGATTTCATTTGCAAAAAGTATTGTACAAAAGTAAATTTTGAAGCTTCTGCTTTTGTATCATGTTTGACTAGTTTCATAAGAACAATCAAATGTCTTAAATGTATACACAACAATACATTCTGTACTTACTTGCTGTTCTTATACATTCGATGAAAAATAAACTCCTGAGGATCATCATATTCTTTGGTAAACTTTAATATCCAAGTTTGCTAGTTTTTTTTGTAACTCTGTTACCTACAACAAACTGAGGAAAACATCCGTATCTACCTATACGTGTACTTAAACGGAAAAACCCATATTATAATGAGATTTCCAATAATGTGCGTAAGCAGTTAAGTCAATAAATATCGCTCATTGTAGAGCGAGACATCGAACTAATAGGTCGACATAACAGAGCAGTTCCTTAACAAACTTTCATTAAATTAATCATATTATGTTAAATACTAATTTAATTTAAAACTAATATGGCGCTTCAAATGATTGGTTTGTAATGTTAAATAGTTGGCGCTTTTTTCTCAAGACCAGTCTCGGTTAAGTGAAGTTTATATACGAAGCTAGTCTAACATTTATGAAACCGAACATGACATATTTGGCTTATCAGAAAAAAGAAACAATGAACAACTATTTATGTATAAAAAATATGTTACAAGTATAATTAGAGATACATTTTTTCATTTATTAGCGCAGCCGAATATATAATAGAAGTTGTAAAAATATATATTAAAAAAAACTTACTGAGAGCATATTAAGATAAATACTGTACTATGAGTGTTAACTGTGTACTGAGACATCAAAGTGTTTTTACTATGTACTACGTCATCAACGGTTGTTGATTTAAAGATACTACATGAAACAAAAAATGTTATCATCCCAGTTATATTCGTATTCATTTATCAAATAATTAAAAAGCAATGTCTGTTCAATGAACATAATGGTGCTGTCCAGGTCAGAAATGCAATCCAATCGTTTGCTTATTTTAGCACCAGTCACACATTGACCCTGGAGCGTCAATACAAATGATGAAAGGAAGTCGGGGATGTTTGGAGGCTGCCTAAATGATGTAAAAACAAGTTTGGCTTGAGATTCGGCTTCTCTGAGTTCTCTTGGGACCAAAGAAATATCACGAGAAGTATCACAGTTCGTATCGAAGTCAAGTGGATGGTTCGCACCTTAAAGGAACTCATGTTATGTAACCATCATGTTATCATCAAGCTGAAATGACACTTTCCGTGAAAATGAAAGCGAGAAAAAATAAATTGAAACCACACAGCTATGTATATACATGTTTCCTACGAATAACCATACTCTAGGTCAGGAATACACATGTGTGATAACTTCCAATAAAGCACATCTGGACCGATGAAACACACAACCAATATGTTATACATGCTATTTCCTTTATCCGCAAATTTATGAAAATTAAACAAATCGCATACACGTGCATGTAGATTTGAATCGTTATAGCGTAGAATATGCCTCATATATAGATATAAATCAAGGTTTATAACTTACACTTATTGTAAAATAATAGTTTTTAAAATCCAGCCTGACATACACAAGCAATATCTCAGGGCATAAAGCTTGTTTGATGGCATGGAATAGTTTGGCTAATTTAGTGAATGTTCGCACACTTGATCGAGTGTTTTTCTTTTTTGGGTTGGGACATCTCAACGCCCCATAGGTTGTTCCCAGGAGTCACATTGGCAGAATTTGAGCATGTCGGTCTTTAACTGACTTATATCGATTTTAAGCGTAGTTCGTTCGATAAACAACGCCATGCGTAATTGGATGTAATGACGTGATCCGTATCAACGTAGTGAATGTAGTTTATAACACGATTAATTAACAAGTCCATTCAACTTCAATATTGTCAATTCATGTTTTTGGATCTAATTGTGTTGGATCGTAATGAAATAAATAAAACTATCTTGTTCTAGGGGAACAGCTTATAAAAGTTATATAATATTACATAACGAAAAAATGAAGAAAATGTCAGAACACATGCAAAGAATCATGGAATTTAAAAGAAGTCGTTAATGTTCACGGGTATTTCCATAAAATCACATCGAAATCTCTCGTTATGAAGTGTTATATCTTTTGAAATCATGCCAATTGTCTTTTCTTGTTCATCGTAGCAAAGCAACATCTCTGAAATCATAAATTTTACACATCGCAATAAGCACATATACATTCTCATACCAAAATAACACCACCATTAGCCATTAACTGTCTAAAGGTTATTTAAAAAAAAATTAAATGGTCAAAATGTAAACGTATTTACATATCTGTAATTATAAAAAATAAATCACGTAACGCGATGTTGGAGCTCTTTGATTACAAATTGCCTTGTGAGAGGAAAGTTACATTGTACATACCATTATATTCAAATCTGACACGTCCCCATTTTTATGAGTAATAAAATATGAAGCTTGGGTCTAAAATGAAAACACTTGTAATATTATCCTGAACAAAATAATCAAGAGTCTTGATTTGTGTTGGTAATTAGCTGATACATTTGATTGTACCAAAGGCTGATTGAGCTTTCACTTTCAGAGAATTTTTCTGGTCTTAGGTAAACTCGTATACAGATAAATAACATTATACGATACAAACGATCTGTTACCAGCGCACGTTTGTGTACATATATAAATTATTTAAATGTATCAACATTACTTACAATAAATAAAAAAAATAATACAAACATTTTACATACCGACAATTTAATTTCGTTTCCATCGACTTGAATCCAAGAGTTACCAGCGCGGCCGATTTGCACAAAGTGGTTTAACTTGTTATGTGATACGTAGATTTTCCGAATAACGTTAACGCCAACTTTTATGTAAAGGCAAAACTAAAGCATACAATTAACAACGCAGGTTTATAACAAAATAAGTTCGAATGTAATGATCCAGGTAAATTATCATTTTGGTGAAGTGCGGGGTTATAACAAAATAAGTTCGAATGTAATGCTCCAGGTAAATTATCATGTTGGTGAAGTGCGGTGTTTTAACAAAATGTGTTCGAATGCAATGCTCCAGGTAAATAATCATGTTGGAGAAGTGCGGGGTTATAACAAAATATGTTCGAATGCAATGCTCCAGGTAAATTATCATGTTGGTTTAGTTTAAACCAAATTATTTAAGATCGATTGCATATAAAGCCTAAGGCTTATTTGACACGCTCCCGAGTCCGTTTCCTGGGACTAGTACAAGTACTTGGTGTTAATGGGGGAGATAAAATGAACGCTCCCACAATGGGAATCGAACCCGTTACCTCCCGGTCACTAGGCGGACACCATATCCAGTACCTCACGGCGACCTTCATGTTTGTGAAGTGCAGGGTTATTACAAAATATGTTTGAATGCAATGCTCTATGTGAATGATCATGTTGGTAAAGTGCGGAATGTGACTATCGGACATATGTGTTTTTGCAACATGATTATAGAAATCACCGTGCGATACATATGCATCCAAAGCGTAACTTTCAGCTCATCAAAATAATATTTGTTCGTGCACTGAATAATTAATTAAACAAATATGGAAAACCGATTTTGATGCTTACTTTCTTTATTTTGTTCGTTTAGATGCGTCGCGACAATCTGGTTATTATCGCTTATCTGCAGATAAAGGCTCGTGTCACTTACGCTATACATCACGGTCTCTGCACCCATAGTAAAACAATAAATAAACTCAGATATTTTGTATTTTCCATTTTCAAAGTTTTACCTACATATTGACAAAAAAGGAGTGTCATGAATAACGGACGCAAACCGCATAATTCATTTTATATAAAAAAAAATGTACATACAATGCGAATTACCATATGAAAATAATTAGAATTAGAAGAATATCAACGACAATGGTTTCATATTGCAAAATACAATAAGATGTTATTAAGGTACATACATTCACAACACGTGCGTATATACACATCAGCATTGTTTATTTTTAGGTTTAGTTTGATTTCAGGTACACACATATGATAGCAGGGTTAAATAAAGTCTCTTTATTACACCACTATTTCTATATTGCATTGAGCATTATTAAATGTACTCACCTGTGGGGAAATTCCCGACAAAACGGCCGGCATGTGATCGTATGCCAGGAAACCATAGGTGGTGGATATCTTCATTTTTAATCCAAAAATAAAAAGTCGATTAACTAGCTGCAATTATTGAAATCTGTACTTCTATTTCTACTTCTACTTCAAATAATAATAATAATAATAATAATAATAATAATAATAATAATAATAATAATAATAATAATAATAATAATAATAATAATAATAATAATAATAATAATAATAATAATAATAATAATAATAATAATAA
>VMBQ01000177.1:253916-305842 GCA_007657795.1 Dreissena rostriformis
ATATATAATAAAAGTAAAAAAATATCTATATATATTTCATCTTATGTTGTCATACCATAATACTTAGGGTATGGACAAATGAAGCGCATTTAAAACATCACCGCTTAAGATACTTTAGAGGTGTACATCATCATTCAGTAAATATTAATCATTCAGTAAATATTAATTTGTAAAAGATAGCAGGGTCAAAATAAAGAGGCCATACATACAGAACAATGATAACCCTCTTTATTTTAGAATTCTTTTAAAGCATATAGTATTGATACTCTAAAGTTATGCTTTTTGATTGTACATAGTCGATACAATACAATACAAGAAATATAAACGATATGATACATGGTTGCAACGCGTTTGCCGAATATTTTATTATTTGCCATGTATCTCAGAAGCTGTGTAAGTAATAAGATAAATACACAATAGAAACACACAGAAACATTGATTACAAAGATTGTGTTAACATTCGATATAATACTTCAGAACGGAACAAAGGATGAGTATAATAGTGTCACAAAAGTCTCTCAGTACACAATTATTTACACAGCAACCACTACAAATTCGATTCTGGTAACTCAAACAATTTAAACCGATTTATGAGGAATATTTATTTAGTTAAATTGGAAACAATTTTTCTTTTTTTTTCAAATTGATGAATACTACATTGGCTCTATGCGTATACACCTATGTAGATTTAAGATATAAAACATTTATTATATTAAGAAAAATGATATTAAGATCGCCGTGGCGTAGTGGATATGGTGTCCGCCCTGCGATCGGGATGTCATGGGTTCGAACCCCACTGGGAGCATTACTTTGATCTCCCCCGAAGACACCAAGTACTGGAAACCCAGGAAACGGACTCGAGAGCGTTTATATAAGCCTACGGCTTTCGATGCAATCGAGCTAAAATACATAGGTTTTAACTATGTAGATTTATACTAACATGCGTAAAACAAAGCAATAACATCGAAATCAAGCAAAGGTAAATTAAAAAAGAAAATGTATCAAAATTAATCTACATATAGAAAATATGTATCTTAAGTCAACAATCATATATCAGTCTCAATTGCTTTTTATCATATTTGGTCTAAAATTGGTTTACACAAAGCTTTCTAACAGTATGATAAAATGTGCATATTAGAATAAACTGAAACTCACCTTCGAGAGAATAGCATAAATGACATGTGTTTTTTACACATAAAATATAGCCGTCGGATTATACAATTTACAAGGTTCAACTTGAGTTATATACACTTACGCAAATCGTTTAAAATTATGAGACGATAAAACACTTGGTCCGTCGCAAAATTATTAGTTATTGCTTATTGTGGAGTGCTTTCTTAGTTTACGTAGGTTAAAAAAATATTTTGCACACTACAGGCGTTTGGCTGGTAGCAAATCAAATGACTTGCAATTAACTGTAAACTATCATAACTCTATTAGAACTATGTTCAACAAAGTTTCAAGTTTATATATTGTTGTTTAGACTTTTAATAAGTAATGGTGTTTCTGCTACATACTCATACTCAAACTTGTGTCATGTAAACCATCTCTAGTTGCAATTTTAACTATTTTAGAAATAGACTTTTCAATTATTGCGTACAGATTGTTTTTGAGATTATTTGTATTAATTGTCTGTTGTATATACTTGTTATTTCATTTAATTCATTAAATCAGGGGAACACGTACTTTCATAATGAGATAATGGAAAGTAATGATATTTCAATTAAATACCATTCACTAAATGATGCGATTGATTGATTTGTATTGTCATATTGCTTTATTCAAAATCGACCACAATTAATTTATTTGAAGGTGCTTTCGCAAGCATTTACCATTGCCACGTAGTGTAAGCATTTGTTTTATTTATTAACATGCGTTTAGTGGAGCGATGTATTTAAATAAAAGTTAATATAGATGATGTGCAATGTGGCCGTTAAGCCAGAATGTCATGATTTTAAAGATAAGAGTTATATTCATATCTCAATTCAAGCCTGCCATCTAGGAATCCTTAAGTTACTGTATTAGATTTACTACCAGTGTTATGTCAATCAATTTAGATAAGTTAACTTAGCAACATATAAGCAGAATGTATTTAAGACAGCGACATTGACTACACCATCCACATCAGCAAATTAAAACGTTCATCACCCAAGTTATAAACGCCATTCTGAATGGTACTATTTTTATCATGCAATTTAAACCAATGAAAACCTTCACAAAACTATTTTTGGCTGGTTCTAGAATGATGCAAATAGCCTGTCACCAAATTATTGGTTAATGCCGAGCATGATTAATAGATCAAGGCGCCACTATTGGCAGTGCCATGTTCACTTTACTGTTTGAACACAATTAATTTGTGCTGCTGAAGTTTCGTTTTTTTCTTATGTATGTATTGTTATTTTTAGTAAGAAAGATATCAAACATAAAATGTATACAATGGTATTTACCGACACGTAGGTACATGCTAAGATAGACGTTTTTGGTTTAAAATAGAAAACACGATGTTGGATATATAGTGTAAGAAGTCTTCAATTTTTCAAAAAAATATGGCTTTAACAACTACATGCAGCAATATATACAAAACGTAGATCGCAGGTTAATATTAGTCATTATTTTTATTATTTAAAACCAAGTCTAAATTAAATGGGTATTTTATATTTGCGACATTGATTGTGTTTTCTTATTTTCACGCGTGTTATATCGAGGAAAATTATAACTAACGACTAATCTTCAAGTCCTGTGGTATATTTATCATAAAATAAGAATATCATAAACTTGAGGACTACTTAATTAATCAATATAATATTGAAATTGCAAGTAACAGTAAACAAATCTATGAAAGGTTATTGGGGTAAGTTTTGAAAATTGACAAACTAAGAATTACGAAGGATATCTGCATTTCACTACACATGAACAAATGACGTAGAGTTTTGTTTATTATTCATACTTTAAAGACATTTAAGCACTGTATTTAGCACATTGCTTCCCTTCGATCGGTCGGGCGGTATGTAATGTTTCGCATAATATATAGAGAATATTTTATTTGTTAGCATTTAAATTGATATCTGGTAATTTGGGAAAAAGGAAGACGCCTAGTGATTTTGCTGTCACAATGTCAAAGGTCACGGTATTTTGGACCTTTTACTACGACATTATTTAACACGCGACATATGGAAAAAACTTGAACCACGTTTGCTAGTGCGCAAGAGGTTTACATGTTAACATTTGCTTGTTGCATACACACATTTCTCTCCAGATAACAGGCTGAATAAAGAAAACTTTAACCAAGGGTTAAGTTTGCTTATTATTCTGGAGAAAAGGATAAGCGTATCGATTTTAAGGTCCAGTTGTCAACGGTTGAGTTAACATGGTTTTGTAAAGGCATATTTAAAAAACTACCACATGTAAGGTTTTCTAAATAAAAACAAATATCCATGCTATATGAAATTGAAATATTCACAATTACTTGTCACTTGTAATAAAACATCAATATTGTGAGCTGATCAGGTAATTATCGCGATATTATATTGTCCTGGAAATAAAACATATCAGAACAGTTACTTTTTACATGCTTTTAAAAAAAGTCGTAAATGTTGACAGGTATTTCATTAAAATCACATCGAAATCTCTCGTTTGGTTGATTTATATTTTTAGAAATCATTACTATCTTCTTTTGACGTTCGTCGTACACCATCATCATCTCTGAAATTATAAATACAACATTACACAATAAACAATAAATAATGAAACTACGTCAAGAAGAAATAACAAAACGACATAACTGCATAAAGGTTAACTTTATTGATAATAACACTGACTTTAAACAAACTCAATGTATTTATGTTTTAAAGAAATGTAACTATAAATGTTAAACATACCCTTATATTCGAATCTGACATAGTCTCCAATTTTATGAGCAATGAAAGGGGTAGCTCGTGTCTAAAATGAAAAAAGTTCTTATAAAACTGGTCCGATACTCTATACTTATATGTACTAATATTATTCGCTATTCATTGTTTCGACATTATGCATATTATAGTTATATGCTAAATTGTTTACACCTTATCAGCAGCACTTCCAAATGACAGAAGAGAGACATAGCATAAGCTATGTCTCTTCGATCTTTTTCTCAATTCTGTTAATTTACACTATGCAGTCCTTATGTTAAGCATTTTTCGTCAAAAGTAGCTAGTATGTTTGTATTTTATTATATTGCTTACATGCTGTATATGAATAGCTAAATGAATATTGTTTTAACCAACTGGTATTCGTAATAAGTGGCCATGTTGTATAAATCATTTTCGTTGAAGCTGTCTGACCAACATCTTGACCGTTTTTGACCTTTGTGATTGTCCAATTAAATCTTGAGAAAATGTCCCACCAGTAGACACAAATAAATTAATGTAGTTTTCATATCAGTGAAAAATACCAAAACTTCGCGAAAAAGAAAACTTGCAATATACTAATTTTTTAATCATGTACATTATCATATAATTAAGTGTAGTACAGCGTAGACACTATTCTTATTCTGCAGAGGCTGGAACTGCGTAAAATAAGTGTTCAGCATAAAAATCTTAACTCCAATAAAAAGGCTGAGTGAATACAACAGTTTCAGACTCAAAATCAATATAGCTAGTGTGTACACCTTCATATTCGGCCCATTGTAAGCACTAGAGTAGCTGCGATCTTATATTTAAAAAAATATATTATTTTGCATTCTTTGCACTAGTATTCTTTGTGTCATATACATATTGTTGTTCCCTATCTGATATTATATCATCAATATCTTCAATATAAATTTGTCAATATGGTAGAATTATTCTTATTTATAGACCTGATATGCAGTACACATTTGTTTAAACCGAATATTTAATCTATTGTGTATCATCGCGATTCTTATATATATATATAAGAATAATTCTACCATATTGACAAATTTATATTGAACGATCGCGATGATACACAATAGATTAAATATTCGAGTTAAACAAATGTGTACTGCATATCAGGTCTGTTCGAAGCACGCGTTATACATATGTGAAATATGCATGGATTTCATGTTCACATAGTATTTCTGTTGTTATTCATCTATAGATATATTATAACCAAGAGCCGTGTTTGTGAAATACAATGCCCCTACTGCGCTTTGAAGCCGCATGACAGCTATTTTATAACCAAGGTTATATTTTGAATAAAGGTCACAGTGACCTTTGACCTAGTGACCTCAAACCATGTTTGATTGTAGATGTCAATGAGATGCATGCACATGTGAAGTTTGAAGAACAAAGAGTTTTCATTTTATGAGCAAGGTTAAAGTTTTGGGACAGAATGACAGACAGACAGGCCAAAAACAAAATACCCCTTTTTTAAAAGGGGGCATAAACATATTTAATAATGCGAAATAAGTCACAAAAACTTTCACAACACTCCGTAATTTATGTGAGTGTGATTCTGTTAAGAACTGCGCAAATAAAAGCATCCATGATTTTTGATCTCATTGACATAATCGACTATCTTTTAATAATACAAACCAACATTAACGCCTTAAAGGATGAAGATATTTTTGTTCGAAATAGGCTGATAGAATAAATATCAATTATGTGTACTAATGCCGTATCAAGTTCTACATTCATAAAAAGGATTTATTCTTATGGAATCTAATTAAATTTAGCAAGACATTTCTTTAAACAAATATATATTTCGCGTATATCCTGGTTTTGAAAATTAAGTTTGAACATTATGTAGTATGTATTATCACAGACTATACCTTGTTTTCAATGTTATACAGACACTACGTATTTTTTTATATTACACATGTGTAAAACAACATTTTAAGCATTTTCATTGGCTATAGAATCAATAACCAACCAATCGCATGGCTTTATTTTGGTGAAATGACGTCGTCAACATGAAATGACGTCACGATAGTAAACTTCTTTTAGAACTATCAGCATTTGTTTGGTTAATTAAGATGTATTTTATTTAGTTTAAAAGCATATGATAAAAAAGATCTGACACTCGTTGTCATATCATACCATATTTTATTAAACTCGTCCAGGAAATTCGTAAGTAAGCTCGCCAAAGGCTCGCTTTATTACGTACTATATAATTGTTTCCGCCAAACGACGTAACGTCATTGTATGACGTTGACGTCACTTCCTATGTATTTGTTTATATTGATGTACTACTGATAAAGGCTATGGCCGAAACATGTTTGGTACTTAAGACATTTTAATAAACAAAAGTAACGTGTTTGTACGATTTATTTATTTTATTTTAACCTAATCTTTCTAAATAGTTAATTTGAAAAAAGTCGTTTAAGTGTCGTTATTGATTTTCAGTTGTTAGTTGCTTATCCATCGCATGAAATGTTTGTTATGTTGTGTATTGCATAGTTATGTATACACGTACATGTGTACGCATATGGGTAAATAATATATAAAAGTATAAATGACAAATACAAAACAGCCAACATACCGACAACGTTAGTTTGTTTCCAATGACTCGAATCCAAGAGTTGAGATCGCGGCCAATTTGAACCAGGCTGCTTAACTTGTCATGTGATGCAAAGATTTTCCGAATCACGTTTACACTTCCTGAAGTGTAAATCATGATTGATAAGCACATACACAAATCATTTTATAAATACAATTATGTTTTTTGAGTAATATCACAATGAAGGGAATGAAAACACTTTTTACGCACCATGTATATAAATCAGAACGTAATTGTTACATCACTAGGGTAACTTTAATCATCATTTAAATTCAAGCATTAAATGCGTATACTCATTGGCGGTTATAAAAACAGTTTGTATCATTATATACATTTATATCGTTTTCTTACTTTCTTTATTATTGTCATTAAGGTGCTCCGCGGTAATCTGATTTTTGTCGTTTATCTGAAGATAAAGACTCGTGTCTCCTACCGCATACATCACGGTCTTTTCAAATGTTTTAAGTAGAATGTCATCTGTCATCCAAAGTAAAATAATACATCTTAAATATTTTGTTTTTGACTTTTTTATTTTAACAGTTACAATACAAGACTGGGATGAATACTGAACTCACAACCAAACCGCTAATCAACATATTTTCCACTGTATAAATTGTCAAAGAAATAATATATATTACTATATGGGAACGAAAACAATACAGAGGATTCAATCAATATTATATTTAAGGTCCAAAAGTACACGATAAATAGTTAAATTGTAAATGACTTTATATAAACATTTTGCATCAACATTTGATGTTGAAATGCATAAGACTCACTACATTTTTGCAACATAAGGTACTGACAATGGTTGTTCTTATTATTTACTGTATTTGAGAAATGTATAACAGGTTTTATTGACGTTTCGGTATTATCAAATTATTACTTTTGTACGACAATGTATTGCAAATTAACACGCCCCTTGGTGCAAAAAGGTACCATGTGTCATTGAAATTGAATGTCACACGGTACCTTTTTGCACCAATGGGGCGAAGTGTACTCACCCGCAGGTATGCCACTGCTTCCAGCAAGATCACCAGGTGATGTAACACTCATACAGAACAGGCGCACATCTTCATGTAATTAAAGAAAACAAAGCCGATTCACGTTTTGCACTTTTTAAATTTTCAAATTTAATTTTGTTTCATTCTACTTAGTAGCATAAATTTCGATATACACTGTTAACGCATTGAAGAAATAAATAAATATACCTACATGCAACTGTTAGAACACATGCTTGTTTAGTGTTTGGATGATGCCCGTCGTACAATCCATTTTGAACACCTCTACCTGCTTCAATGGGATAATGTCCCTGGTAAAGCGCAGCCCGGACACATCTCGATGCAGCGAATACAAATTCCGATCCCAAAATACCATACGGGATACTTTCTAACGCATACACCAACACATCTGCAACGTAGAAAATAAAATAGGAGTCATTATGCCCAGATGAGCGTACCAGTTTTAAACTGGACACTAAACATTTAGATAACAGACCCAGAAGGTACTAGCCCATGTAAAGCCCAGCCGACTAGCAATTTTCGTAGAGCGATGAATTCCAATCCGAGAATAGTGGATTCTTTTCCCAGCCCGACCCCATAACTTGTGTTGGTCTTTACATTAGTGTAACGGTCATTCTCTCCTGCATCTGATTCATGTTAGGCAGCTGTCAGTTACTGACATAATTATGTACACATAGAACTGATAAACTAGGTTACCAAGAGGAAGTGTAAGTAGGTTAAGGAACCGCCATTATGTGAAAAACAGTTTATTGAATACTGCTAAAACATACAAAGAAAGACGAAAATAAGTAATAACAATATTTAAAACACAATTATAGAATTTTAATTTAATTTCTAGAGCATATGTAAATAATAGTTATGACGATTACATGTTTAACTGATAGCACACATGTGTGCATATATTTTTAATATATGAACAATTATTCTTACCACGAAAATATCCGCGTTGTCTCTGTTTTGGTTGTGTAATCAAGCGAACCAAACTGTCTGAGATATAACTCGCCCATGAACTTGCACTGTGAACAACTGTTTGAATGTAACTTAATATTATGTTTTGATGTCCATACGTGCAGTCAGTTGATCTCTTATTTTCGCAATTACTTGTATCCCCTAAATTTGAAACTGCAACAAAGAACAATACGTAATGTATCTTTTAAAGCCACTTTTTTATGTTTGCAAATAATTGTAGTCATATGAAATGTTATTACAATTTAAATTCATCTTAGTTATTGAATTAACTAAGCAACATGGTTTTCATAGATGCTATACTTACTTGATGCACTTATACATGTAAGAAAGAACAAACTCCACAGTAGCATCGTGACGGTAAACACCTAACGGAAACAAGTATACTATTTCACCTACAACAACAAGAGCAAACTTATCACATTGAAGTTAAAACTATAAACTATGGAAGTCCACTATTAGCTAACAAGAAAGTATATGTATGCATTAGTTGTGATTGCCATTTGGTTATCACTATAATTACGTATCAAACGAAAAGAAAATAGTTATTTACTTACATGTTTGGCCGCTCTGATAAAACCTTAACAATTTTATTCTATTTAAAAAAGCGAACACGTAATCAATTTACAAACGATATACTGTTCCAATAGTTGTTGACAACTTTTGATAAAAAACGATACATTCGTACACCAAGGTGACGGCCCACCTTATTAATCTGTTTTAGATTTCAGTAGAGCCTGATATTTCCTATTAATTACGTGATTGATAATACCCGACCCGATAGGATGTAAAACATGGTTATCGGTAATTAAATAACGGTCAGACGAGAACGCACCCAATGCAAACACAGTTCTAATCAAATAGAACTAAAATTCATAGATAACGATCTGAAAGCATAACAAATTCTGTATGAACTGGTACTCTGCAAACTCTTCAATCTCTTGAAAATAAGTTTCAAACTTGTTTGGAGGATTAATGAAATGAATGCACGTTGCCTCTGCGGTTGTTTATGCCACAAAAGTTTGTGATTTCGCTATTATATCAACTGAATTAGTAATACATACTATTCACATGGTTAATATAGTACTTTATCTTATTTCTATAGTATTTTAACCCCAAAAATATACCAGTAATTGTCACCTTCTAACTCCCCTACCGGTGAAGCCGGAATGGCCTTAAGGCCTACTCCGGTCCGTTCGTCTGTGCGTGTGTTCGTGCGTCCGTGTGTCGGTCCGACTCTAGATTCTGCGATAACTCAAACAGTACTTAAAGTTCGTAGATACAACTTTGTATGTTGATAGATAGCAATATGGGACATGTGTATGCTATTTGAGTTTTTCGTCTGTCAAAAATGTGGTTGCTATGGTAACGAAAATAATTGAAAACTAACATCTGGAACCTGCGATAACTAAAAGATAACTCAAGCTATTTCGATGTTACTTGGAATGTGGATAGAGGGTATTACGCGAAATATTCACGCTATTTCAGCGTATCTTCTTCTGAACAAATTGTCATTGCTATGGTTACAGATGCTACGATTGCATACATAATGAACACTTTAATCTTGATCCTGTGATAACGAAAAAAGTTCTTCAACTAGTGTTATAATACTCGGTATGTGGATAGAAGGCAATATGGGGATTGTGCAATTTCTATCCCTTTTTACTTTAGTCCGCTAATCCGTCCGAACAATATGGACCATACGATAACTCAAAAGTACTTAAGCTAGGTTGATGAAACTCATTATGTGGATAATGTGACAACTACAAAATAGCTTAAGCTTAGGCAGGTTTATGAAACTTGGTATGTGAATAGAGGGCCATATGGTGAATATGTACATTATATCAGTTTGTTCGTTTAACCAAATTTGAGGTAATTATGGTCACACACATAATTGAAAACTAAAATCTGCATCCTGCATAACTTTAAAGTATTGAAGTTGGTATAATAAACATATGGATATCATTGTATTACTCCGACGACATTAACCATAATAGAAGACTGTTGTTTCGTCTGCGACAACGGTCGCTATTGTTTCGTTCTGTGTTTCTTCGATCGTACGAAAGCCTGTTTATTCAAACTTAAAAAAAATAATGTGAAGATTTGTTAACGCAAGCAAAGGCTCAAATACGCCAATTTTAACTCAAAGAAAAGTATTATAACGCTATTAAACGTGTAAACAATATAAATAAACACTTGGCAGCGCGAATGTATGCGCACTGAAATTGTAAAATCACACAAAGGTAACGAAATGAAGAAAAGTCGAAATAACCCGAAAAGAACGCCATTATTACAATAAATAAGGGCATAATAACGGAGAATGAAGTCGTTATAACAGAACAGAACGTGAAACAAAAAGGCTTAAAAGTCGTTTAACAAATACGCAATAGGTAATTTTACGTTTATTTAATATTTGTAAGGTAAGTAATTCTATCAATCAAATCGTGTGTGGTTAAATATGGGTTGATGTTAATTGTTCTGTTAAAATTATGATTACTAAAAATGTAAGCATTGATTGATACTTTCTTCGATGATATTTCATAAAAGATTATTTCTTTCTTTATTATGTTCAGCTGTTTGTTTAAGCCGTCTACAAGTTTCAAACCTAAGCGATATACACACATTAATTAAGACGATGTTTCATCACCGGACTATTAATAAATGCCAAGCGAGATTTTACAACGCAGACACCACGAATATAAACTGTTGTGCCTGGATTCCGCATGTAGTGATGACTTGTGTGGTTCAACTAAGCTCTCGTACATTCTGCTTTTTGAATACTGACTTGCTTTTGTAGTTTACTTACTAGGTATGTTGAGGATCGTTAGATTTAAGTCGACATTCGACTTGTGCATGATGTTTGCGCGACATAATGTCATGCGTTGTTGGCTATTGTCGCGTCGCGTCGTGCGTCGCGTTGACTATCGTGCGTCGCGTAGACTATCGTGCGTCTTGTTGACTATCGCGCGTCGCGTTGACTATCGTGCGTCGCGTTGACTACGTGCGTCGCGTAGACTATCGTGCGTCTTGTTGTCTATCGCGCGTCGCGTTGACTATCGTGCGTCGCGTTGACTACGTGCGTCGCGTAGACTATCGTGCGTCTTGTTGTCTATCGTGCGTCGCGTGGGCTATCGTGCGTCGCGTTGACTATCGTGCGTCGCGTTGACTATCGTGCGTCGCGTTGACTATCGTGCGTCGCGTTGACGTTCGTGCGTCGCGTTGACTATCGTGCGTCGAGTGAGAGAAAGTGACAAACGATATTCAAAGCGAAACGCGATTATTTCTTAACTCGCCATTTAACAAAGAAACTCGAAAATGATCAACGACGATCATTAATCAATAAAAATTGTCCTGCCAAAACCTAGCGTGCAAAATATAATAAGCAAGTGTTAAAATGTCGTATGCGTTTTTTGATTTTCGAGTGTCGTTGTCGAGCGCCGCATTAATTGTCGTGTGTCGACCTCAATGGGCGAAATACGATATTCAATATGACAAAAACCGTGTGTCATACAAACTTGTCGTTCATGATCATTTGTATACAATGTTGTTTTATGTACTGTGTATACGAACTATGAAATAACGTTTTCTGGCACTTATATACATGTGTTTGAAATGGTAGTTTCAAATAGTAACATTTATGTTTGCATGTAGTTTTCACAACCAAATTTCAACATCGAATATTATATCAACGGTAAGTCAAGAAATTGTATCTTGTTTATCATATTGCAACACACTGTCCAAACATCAATCAAATAACACGAGGTGGCAAGAGTGATTGTAATTCCAAACTAAGTAGTCGTTTGTCACTTTGTACTGAAGCCGTTTAACCGAATTTTTTATTTTGTTTTAAGTTTGTATAAATAAACAATAATGTGAAATACAATGAACAAATTTTCTTTTTAAATCGAAGTGTGCCTGGACTGGTAACTGAAATCCGACATCTTATTTCATGGTGCTTGTAAGCCGCGTGTCGTCTCACTTGTTTCACAAACATGGGAGATTTCGAACAAAAGCAGAAGGGTGATTTAATTTGTTCTGTTACTGTCTCCAATAGCGACTGTCAGTCAAATCCTACAAACAATGCACAGGATTGAAATTGACTCAAATTTTGAAGTTTTAGTTATCGTCTGGCAACGATAATGCAAATGAATAGAACATTAAGACAATCGTATCCATGAATGAAAGAAATTATAAGCAGTTAAGATGACCAATTTATTAAAATATAATGTAAAGTGAAGCGTAATTTGGTGGAACAATAACGCACACAACTTAAAGAACTGTTCTTTGTAATTAATTTAGTTATTAACACAACGCTTCCAAGTCTATACACTATTTTAGTCAAACACTGAATATATCGTATGGTACAAAATTCACCCACCCTAGAAGGTGACGAATTAGTCAAGCTTGTCATTATCCAATTGCTTAAGGCGGTACTCAGTTAAACCTGAAGTCTATCAATTCAAAATACAGGTATTAGCAGGTCAAGTATTTAGCCTGTCATTATACAAATTGCTAAAGGTAGTATAGATTAGACACAGCGATGTAATGTAATAATGTCAAGGTGTCACGTAGTTATTTTAAGGAAGTGTTGAGTAATTAATTGAAGTAGTTAGTGTTTTATTTACTTAGACGTTCTAGTAAGTTGTCATGACGTTATTTAAAAATCAATAACGGGGGATAATTCTGTATTTATGCCATCATTATTATGAGTTAGTGATGCTTAAACACAACACTTCAACACAAAGCGTATGAATGATACACGTGTCTTCCCAACGCCTTCTTCAAAGAATTGATGACGGTATTTTGTGAACATAGGTTTTAGGTTTTATTCAAGAAGACATTAGGCTTTTAGCCTAACATACACACACACACACACACACACACACACACACACAAACCCAACGCAAACACAAACACACACACACACACACACACACTTACACACACGTACGTGAATACGGTGCAGACTTAGGACACATAATTTTTGCCCACCACTGAAGACACCACTTTGCAAGCATGATATGACCTTCAACTTGTTTTTTACATACGTAAAGTTGTTGATTTCCTACCTATTCAGCTATTTATTTTGAGACTAACCAATAAGGATAAAACATGAAATTTGACAGCTAAATGGGGACAGTTGCTTGATACACTTCACACTGAGGACAGACCTATCACTGAGGGCAACTTACAAACCGCCAGTGAGGACTTCACGCACCATTTTCTGAGGACTCACACACAAATATATTTATAGTATAAAAACTTTATATAAAAATGTATTATTTTTCACTGTCTTTTATGTTATTTTTATAATAATTAAAATTATTCTATGCTATTAGACAACTTAGACTTCTCAAATATATCGGATATTTAAGTACATGCACTTTTGTTTGTTTCCAACTGGACAAAGCCCTACCACTGAGAACTTACACACCGCTGTCTGGGGACATAACAAACAGTTTTAAATATATTGCTTCTCTTTCATATCAAACCTGCGTTTTACATTATTATATTACTAATCTTTATTAAAACATGGTAAGTTGCGAATATGATCACATAATAAATTTGGATGATTATATTGTTCGGTTAAAGTCCTTGTGATTCACCAATCTTTTGATTCGATTATCAGATAAATGTAATATACCAGGTAGGGTTAACTAACCCCTAACATGTTTTTCCGTGAAAGCGGATACAGAACATGTTAATGCACAGGCGCGATAACATTTCTCTATTGTCTCAATATACACCGATACTGTACCACTGATAAACAACACGATAGTCTTAATCGAAACATTCAGTAATCGAAAATATAAGATAATATGTATTGCCTTGATATGAGGGGTTATTATCCCGTAACGTAATAGTGTGCTTCTTTCAAAGTGTGATTAATAATGTTGTTCATTAATTTAATAATAAATAAGTTGCATTTGTATCATAACGATTCAAATCACCTCGTTGTAAATAGTTTAAAGTGAACGTGAGTATCGCTCAGTTCATCCCTAACTCAAAAATGCATAATCAACTCTTTTCTGACAAAAACGTTTACTTGCACCGCCATCTATCGAATCTACATCGAAAAAGAGAAATCTATTCGTCTAATTCAATTACTCATTCATTGCAAATTTTGTTTTTCAACAACAGAGGACGAAAGAACAGCATGAATTATTACGTTTCTGGGGTTAAATTGTTCAGCGACATTAAGAAAAAGTATTAAATTAGCGATATCAATTCCCTGAATTCGCGACAGAACTGATGACAGTGTGACCTGTCTGCATATATCTTGGAGGTCGTGAGTACGCCGTTATGCTGAAACTGGGATGTAATGGTTCCGTGACATAAGGAGAGCTATTTCATAAGCGATAGTAATAACGTGAGTACGCTTTAGTTATCACGTGCACACACGATAGTTATTATGTGCGTTACGCTATTATATCGTGCGCTCTTGATAGTAGTACATACCCAGGCGATAGTAGTAATCATGTTTGCAATAATTACGAGCGCACGCTTAAGTTACTATGTGGGAACGATATAGCTATTACGTGCGCATGCGATAGCTATTACGTGTGCACGAAAGAGTGATTACGTGCGCAATAATATTACCCACCGCTATTTAATGCATACAAAAATTAACAAGACCTGTGATGTTATGGGCTTGCTAGGAGTTCTTTTAAACTAACAGCAGTGACGCATACCACTGTGGCCGCCTTGCGCAGACGCCGTACCTTTTCCGCATAAATTGCACTATATGAAGGCAATATGATTTAAAATCACGAACTATTGCACAACTCCATAATTTTCATAAATATTTGGATTTTTTATTTAAGACTCACATAAATAATAAAGCGTTTATACCGTTATATTATTGTCATTAAATATCACGTCAATCATAGTGTTGACAACACTAACATGACATGGTAGAGTAAAACAATTTTTTAGCTGAAGATGTCTAGAAATTTAGTTATTCGTATTTAAGTCGCGGATGCAGACTCTAAATGTTTGTGAAAATGGACACAGGACCCAAGAAAAGCTGATTTTTATTTTTTGGCAACCGACCACTGAGGATAGTGTGACCCTTCAGTGAGGACAGTGTGACCGACAACTGAGGACAGTGTGACCTGTCATTTATGACAGCGTATAACTACTTACATTTGCAATGAAGCCTATATAGAATGATATGACGTAAGCGATGTTGGACTACTTACCTTTTCAATCAGACGTTGATAGAATGGGATGACTTACGTGATGTTGGCGTTGCACTGACTACTAACCTTTTCAATCAGGCGTAGGTAAAATGGGATGACGTAAACAACGCTGGCAAACACCCACTTAACACAGAGGACGCCTGATGTAACAATACCCTTTCTCCGTTCCATCTTGATATAGAATGCCACTAGGACCTGAAAAGTATTTAAACAATTGACAAAATAATACAAAATCAAGGTAGTAGTATTTATTTTATGCATGCAAGTGACCATTAAAGCAATTTATATGCGTTTTATAGTGAATTTGTTTCTCACCATTGTGAAATGGGGCTAGGGCCCCTTTTGATTGGATTTGACTAAATTTAGTGTTGTTTTTTTTTTTTTTTTAACAAATAATTAAAAAATTAAGAACACATTTTTTTCAATATTATATCTACTATAGTTCGACTTAAAGAGCTGGATAGGGAATTGAACTAAAATGTTGCAATTTATGTTTTTAAATATTTTGTTTTTTAAACTTACCGTTGGGCATTTTAGGCAGTCATTTAAGAAAAATATACACTTTTTTAGATTGGGATTTGGGCTAAATTTTGGACCCAAATTTGACCAAAAAGACACTGAAGTGGCTTCTAATTTAATGCATTTAATGAAACAGATCTTCCATGATTCTCAGTGCTTTTTTCTGCATATTGGGAATGGGGTCCAGTCCCTTCGGATTTGGAAAAATCGTGTGGTTTTGACTAAAATTAGGAAATGGGTTTAGATTTCTGCTATCAGTTACTTCTACCATAATAAATCATATTTTTTTTTACTAAATATCGTATTATTGAAGTGACAAAAGTTTGATGTCATGACATTAGGGGCCTGAGGTAGTGTTGCAAAATCTACTATTCGAAAGCAACACAAATGAAAAGAAATCATTCTGAAATGCAGCATACAATAATTATGTGACCTTTTTTGTGGTATATTTTTGTGATTGCCATGGTCTAGTGGATATGGTGTCCATCTAGCCATAATAAAAGCCTCGTTCGGGGAAAACTGGGCTTAGTGCATGTGCATAAAGTTTCGTCCGCACAGGCTAATCATGGACGACACTTTTCGCTAAAACTGGATTTTCGTTTAGACGAGACTTCATTGAAATGTGAGATACCAAAACTTCTGAAAGTCTCTTCCCTGATAACCCTGTGCAGACAGCACAGGCTTATCTGCGACGACTGCCTACGCACAGGCGTAAAGCCCACATTTCCCTGAGCAAGGCTCAGGAGATTTTAGGATGGTTCCCTTCTCTTAAATTCTTAAGATTTTTCCGTACAAAACCTAGAACTGGTTCTACCCTGGAAATACACTTGACAAAGTCTTAATAATATAGTTTTACAAGGCTTTTTTTGGGGAAACAGAACCCTTTAACAAAGTTATTGATATTGATTGTAAAAATAAAATGTGTTTTGGGGGGTTTAGTGACCATGTCAATATTTTCACTTCATTTACATAAGTGACAGTAAAAAGAGAATTGCTGATTGTGTCTTTTTAAAGATTTGATTAGATTTGATTAGTTTTCAAATGGTTCAAACTCCCAGTCCGTTTAAAACAATGGCTTACAAGGGGTGTGTCCGTTTTCCATTTATGGTTATAGTAAAACCTTGGGAAAACTCTGTAAGTCGCATTTTTGTCCAGTTCTCATGAAAGTTGCTTCAAACATTTGTCTTTATGATATTTTGGAAGAGTTCGAAAACGATTACTGTCTTTTAAAAAAACATGACCACTTTTGAGCGGGTCAGTTGTTTATCTTTGAATGGTTAAAGTGAAGCTTTATGAACACTCTAGAAGTAACATTGTTTTGCCCAATCATCATTAAACTTGCTTAGAACATTTGTGTTTATGATATCATGGCTGAATTCTAAGAATCCTATGGCAACAGCACAAAAGCTGCTCAGCTTCCGGTCTTGGATGAGTGACCTTGACCACCGGGTAAGAGTTATTGCCATTTTGCTATATTTAAACTTTTTCATTGGCCAATCTTAAAAATTGTAAGTGGTATTAATCATATTGTATGAATATTAAACCAAACTAGCGATTTCTCAGACAAAGCAGCACGAGGGGGAATATTTCAGGCATGACAGGGACACTTTTAGTTTGTTTATCGAAGTTTTAAACTTCAAACAAACTTGAGTTTTATTTTTGTTGGATAGTGGAAGGTTTGGTGCTACATGTTTAGGATAATAGCTAGATTGGCGGGATTTGTTCAGCTGTTTAATTTAGCCTACCAATATTAAGAGATACCAAAATATTGAACCTAAATCGAATAGATTTATCGATATCTCAAGCTGTGACTTTTGTAAAACTCTTTCAGAAAAATGGCAACCTTTTCACCGTCTACCATTGACAAGGGCTCTGGCATTCTCCAAGACTTCTTATGTTCGACTTGTGAAGACAATAAACTGAATAAAATGGCTGATTTCTACTGTGAATCTTGTGTTAAGTTTAACTGTGGAACATGTATTGGCAAGCACAGCAAGTTGTTTACACAACATGCCCCCCTTGTAAGGGGAAATATGAAGAAATGACCAGTTGCCAAGAAGGTGAAAGATTTTCTTCTAAAATGTGATGTCCATAAAAATAAAATCATGGAAATGTTTTGCGATGAACACAGTAAGCCATGCTGCACAAATTGTGCATTCCTTAATCACATGTATATTTTAACTTTGTTCAATTTAAAACAGCAAGGTTAAGAAACACATGTAGGTTTTCAAACTTCTTTGCAAAGAAGTCAAATAATTAGCAAAAAAATATCAATTTTATTATATCAACGAAAGATTTGTTATGTAAAGAAACCATTAATTTGTTAATTTACAAAAATTCAGGGTGTAGGATTACGTGACTTTGTGGGGTTCACAATTAAACGTAAATGAATGTAAACACACCGGTAAGTCGTGCTTTTTCCAAATAACGTTTTAAAACAATTTTTCTTGAGAATTGCATAAAAGACAGTTTTTCATGCTTATGGCAATGTGAAATACATCAGAATTACTTTATTTAATAAGCAGGTTTTTTTGGCAAAAAATCGATGTATAAAGCATTCATGTACACGGTTATGCTTCACGTAACGTGACATTTTTGCACCCATTTAAGACGTATTCAAGGATTTAATCTTAAATCTTAAGATATCGGCACACACTGAAATAAAAACTTTTTTTTACGCACTTAATATTTTTGCAAATGTATTTTAATAACTTTAGATATTTTAAAAAATAAAGTTCTTAACTGTATGTTTACATTCTGTCCAGCCCGTGTGTTAACCTCTGCAAACCCAGTTGATCCTGAACCCTGAATTATAAAAAGAAAACTTCAGTTTAAAGCGAACTTTGTAAGTCGGTCATTGACTTAAAATCCAGCAAAATATCGGACAAAATTTAATAGTAGGTTTTAGATTTAGATAAATGAATACTTGTGTAAATACCATGTTGACCTATATCTTGACTTTATATTTAATTCAGATTTTACCAAAGTATTTTTAGATTCCCGAGACAAATGCTTTCAAAAAATAAGTATATTAGTATTTTATACAATTTAAAGTGTTTTTTCCCTCTTTTCTTTCAGGCACTGCCAAAAGGTTAGTCTTATATCCGACATCGTAAAGAGTCAGTCTACAGACCTTAAACAACTGTCAGTTTCTATCCAAACTATTCTAAAAAATGACGAAACAACAAGACAACCAGGAGGCTAGCAGTCGGTCTGTGCAAAGTTCATATGATGAGCACTTAAACACGATAAATAAAACTCGACAAGAAATAAATGCAGCCTTAGACACAATTGAACAGAAGACACTGAAGGAAATGAAAGATACTCTGACCAAACTGCAAGTCTCGTCCAAAAGCATTGTTGACAAATGCATCAGTCTTCGGGATGAATTGAAACAACTTAGAGACGCCATACAGGACATTAGTGATAAAAGAAAGCTGACACTTTCCTTTATAGCCAATATGAAATGCAAGAACATAATAGAACAATCTGAAACCTTTCTGAAGAAGAACTCTCTTCAGACTAAATTTGATATAACATTTCATCCTAATTGTGAAATTGTACAGTGTCCAAACAAGATAATTACTGTGTAATGAAAGGCTGTACACATTGTGAAAATATCAAGTGATTCAGAGGAATTCTGTATATCAGCCATCCTTGTTCTCCCAGGCAGACAGGTCCTGGTTGCAGACAACAATAATAAGAAAGTCAAGCTTCTTGACCAGCAGTACCAGGTTGTCAGTCATTGGAGTGTGACTGAATTTCCAAGGGATATATGTATGATCACACCCAGTAAGGTGGCTGTGACTGTGAATGCTGTTGATAAAAACACACATGAGGTCCAGTTCATCACAGTCAACAACAGGCAGCTGGTGTCAGGAAGGAAGCTTCAGTTACCACATGAATGTATTGGTATAGCCCACCACGAGAGAGACCTGTATATTACTTCTAATACTGCACTGTACAAGTACAAACTCAATGGGAAACTTGTCAGCAAGATGTATGAGGTTACATCAAGCAGAAATACAGTTAAGAATCATAGTTAATTAATAATGATATGATTAAGAACTTGTTTAATAAATACATTTCAAATGTACCATTAGTTTATTATTTCAACTGCAGTTAAGAAAACAATATCTGTTAAAGAACATTGATTAAGACATTCCCAGAATATCAGGTCTAAACAAATTGTGAAATAATTTAAGTCTGTTTAATTTAATGTCATAAATTGGTAAAATCTGGCATTTTGATTGGATCTTAAAATTGAGTGTTGTTTTTTTGTAATATCTGATAGAAGACTTTGACCAAAAATGTGGTTGAACATTTGATTTTGTGGTTGAATGAACATCATAAAAATCCACGAAAATTAATGTCCGTTTCATAACAGACACAGGGTGCTTTTTTTTTTAAATGTTTGTAACCTGTTATTTGTTGTTTAATTTTCAGTAAATGGTTATAAATTTATTATTTCAACAACTGACGTTTGTAACTGATAAAGAAACTGGATACACTATTTCAATTTCAGTAACAAAAATAACTATAGTTATTTTTCAGTATGATTGTCATGTTAAATATGTCAAAGTGTGCCAATAACATTATAACCGTGTGTTAATGTATGGGTAATGCATTATTACTATATGGAGTAACAACATTTGACATATTCCTGTGCATATTGAAGTGTAAATATTTCGTTCAACGTTGTTTGTAAGACTTTATTTATTCAAACAGTAGTCACATACGAACATTTCAAACATTGAGAGAACACAATACACTGGAACAGAACTTCCTGCCTCACATTAATATTTATTATTAGTGGATTTTATACATATATTAATAATGTGTTGTCTCTGGTATTTAACAACACATTATTAATACAGTTTCAATGAGATGTGTTACTTACTACTATATATTATATAATTCAATAATTTGATGTTTCTTTATTTTGCAGTATTCAGATGTGCTGTGAGTCCCACAGGGGACAAGTTGTACACCATAAACAACTCCCAGCACAAGCTCCTCACCCTAGCCAGGGATGGTTCAGTCCTGGCCACCTTCACTGACCATGCACTACAAGCTCCAAATGGTATACACGTAACACCTGTA
The DNA here is from genome assembly GCA_007657795.1 of Dreissena rostriformis. Taxonomy (NCBI): domain Eukaryota; kingdom Metazoa; phylum Mollusca; class Bivalvia; order Myida; family Dreissenidae; genus Dreissena; species Dreissena rostriformis. The sequence continues at coordinate 275,224 of VMBQ01000177.1, forward strand.
GGCCAGGTGCTAGTCAGTGGATGGGGGTCCAGCACTACCCTACAGGTGGAAAGTGAGGGCAGAAGGAAGTTGGCCACTCTTGCTACACATGATAGAGTGGTGAAACCCATGTCAGTCTGCTACAAACAACACACTGCGTCCATCATGGTAGGACTTGTGAACAACGGCATCCTGTTGTTCAAAGTACAATAGTGTAATTGTACATGTATCTTGATTCATGATTCAGATGATTGAATTTTCATTTGATTGTGTTGTTGTGTGTAAGAACATTCTGTTATGATACTTAACCATTGTAAGTGTTTTGCAGGTGCATTTATTTTGTAAACAAGTAATGTCATAAGTTCAAAGAATGTTAAGAGTTTCTGTGAACACTGAATTGCTATAGAGTGTATACTATTGTCTCAGCTATAACAATAGTTTGTTTATGTGTCATTGACTTCAACAAGTCGACATGAACTCGTGGTGAAAATACAGAAACAATTTTAGTCTAGAATATAGTTTCTGTTATTTACATTACATCAACATTAAATTGTTACTATATATAGGCTGTCATTTCTTAAACATAAATAAAAAAAATATTTTTATCTTTTTATCTTTGATTTTGATGTATAATACATAGTTTTTTCCTGCACTGATAACATGTTTCTTGTTTATTTAAAATGACATGTATTTAGCCAAGCTTTCAAATTCGGTTTTTTATCTAAATTAATTTTGAAATGTTGCGATTATTTTCTGCCATGAGACCTGAATGAATAAATGAATCAAAAGCGCTTTTGAACGCACAAATATGTTTGAAAAGAGCGCTATACAAATATGGTATAATAATAATAATAATTCAGCATGGGCTTATATGAAACTTATAGGAATGCAGCATTGCGTTTTGCAATAATGTAAACCGAGTATACAGGGTGAAAGTAGTTGATCAAGTTTAGAAATGTTTTGCAACTACAACAATTTGACACTTAACTGTCAAAATCACAAATTTTGTGAGAGGCCCTTTATATTTGCCTGAGTGTTTATTCATAAAAGCTATGTTCTCATATATAACAAATTGTAATATATGACATTCTGTGCACTAGTATTTATTTAAATATATTATATTATAGCATATTGTTGTTCCTTACTGTTTTCTATCCTGATATACTTATTCAATTTTTTTTTGCAATTAACATTTGAAACTAATGAGTTTATACTAAAGACGTCTTTCCAGCAGTGCAATCATGTACTCTGTTTGCGTTTTTTTTTAGTTCAAATTCGGGGCCGGTATTTGGCTCCATTCCCAATGGCAACAACTTTATATTTTCCCAAATGGGACCTACAAATTCTGAATATGAAGGTTTTCATACCCTTTGTCTAAAATTTAGAAATTAGTGTTGTTCTTGTTTTGCTAACAAATGTTATATATATATATAGACAAAGGGCTGCTTTTTTTCCCAATTCAAAGGGACCCGACCCCATTCCCAAAAAGGTGAAAAAAACTGTTCTTTATGGCAGGGTATCAACGTTAGTGAGAAAACAGCATGTATCTAGACCGTTCTATCAAATTTACATCGTTTGCTCAGGCAAGAAATATCTTTAAAAAATATATTTGATTGATGCAATAAGTATAATGCTTCTATATACTGTTTAGGGATGGGAATTTATATTCAAATATTTGCAAATCCGTTGAATATTCAAATCTAAAATTCATAATTGAGTATTCAATTTTAATGCAAAAAACTTCAAAAAAAAGTATAACTGGAAAGTCGCATTGTTGGTTCAATGCAGAAGAATTTCGTTAATCAGTCATTGTTTGGATAACAGATGCCATCAATTAACGAGATAATAATTGGCATACGGGAGGGTATTGAGAGAGGGTAAGTGTGGTTATTGGTTTTATCTGCGGGTGCTAATACACCTTATTTAATCTATTGTCTAAGATAATTGACATGAAATTGACAGTTCAGCATTTCCTAATTAAGACAACAGACAATCACACTTGCGTTTCCTTCAAATGGCCAATCATTTTAATTGCTATATCCATATATTAAATATATTAGAATCTACGAAGAAATTAGCTACTTAAAGTGTCGTTGTTCTGGAGTCTGTTCAGAAAAGAATGCGAAAAAAACATACATATTATCTAGGGAAAGGTATCCAAATAATTTAGTATAGAATTGAAATAAAAAAGAATCATGGGAATACGTTTTCCGGAAAAAAAATCTAATATTTTATGAAAATAAAATGTATTAAGTGAAAATGAAGAACATAATATTCAACTATCACTTGAATGTAAGGTTTAAAAATCAAATATTAAAATAGATACGAATAATGGCAAACACATATTTCAATATCATTTCCAGTATTGGTTCTTATCTCCAATATTTTTATAAATCATTTGTAGCTTTAATTAATGTTGATGTATGTACAACTGTTTTTCACTTTGTCAAAGCTCAGATTGAATGTCCCTTCATAAAAATTCCCACTGCCACATTCGCAAAATCACACAAAAAACGATGTGCTCATTTTTTTCATTATTAAACAAACAAAAATGTTATACTCAAGTGCCACCATGATGATAACATTGTAAATTATGTGGGCCTCATTCTGGGAAAACTTGGCTTAGTGCATGCACATGAAGTTCCGTACCAGATAAGCTTGTTCAGTCCGCAGTCTAGGTAAGAGTTAGCCTTACCAATAGATTAAACCTTTTAATATTAACTTGATTGCATAAAAAGCCTTAGGCTTATTGAAACACAATCTAGTCCGTTTACCCGGTAAAACCAGTACTTGGTGTATCTTGGGAGGATCGAACACATAACCTCCAGTCATTAGATGGGCACCATATCCATATACGTATACAAAGTTTGAGGAGAGCGGTTCAATACCAGGATTGGGTAAGGTAAGTTAACATTTTGTTCTATGTAAATTATACTATGCTTGATTTGAATGCTATGACAGAAAATATAGATAAGATTTCTGCGAATTAAGATGAAAAGATGTGAAAATAATTAAGTAAATAATAATAAAAAAATATTCACTATAAAATATGTGGAAATAATGAAGCAAATATTAACGAAAAAACATTCATCATTTGCTTTTTTTTTTAAAAAATTTGCATTTTTGTAAACAAGTTTTTACATCAGATTTTTTATCTATATTTGTTAACCATAAATTGGTGATTTTAAAACAAAAAGGCTCGCCAGAGAAATTTGTTTATTGAGTTATTTTTATATAGGGAATACATTTATTTATTTTCATGATGAATTGGTAGTTTTAAAACAAAGAAGAATAGAACATTTTTATACATCATTTCGTTGTAAAAGTCTATAAAAACCATGTTACCATAAACTATGCAAACAATGCCTGATTCATTTGGCATTGCATAAAAGGCCGAGTCCCCCAACTAATTCTGGGGCCGATCATACTCCAGGATTCTTCAATCGTTGTGAACTAGGATTATTAAACCATATAAAACAAGACAGAAATATATTACTTCTTGCATGAAAGAAAATAGTGTTGGAAAGCTAGGACTCTAAAAACATATAAGCCTTGCTCTGGGAAAACTGGGCTTTATTATGCATGTACGTAAAGTGTGGATCCACATGCACAGGCTAATCTGCAGGGAAGACACTTCACTTTCCGCTTTTATGCTGTTTATCTTTTTTAAAGGAAGTGTCTTCTTTGCAAAAATCCAGTTTAGACGGAAAGTGTCTTTTCCTGATGAGCTAACTGCACAGGCTAATCTGAGAGTTCACTTTACGCACATGCATTAAGCCCTGTTTTCCCATAACGAGGCTCATGTAATACAAGAATGGTATATATTTTTTTCTGGTATCAGATATAATAAGGTTGGTAAACATTGATAGAAACACTACACTTACTTTAACAAAGCAGTTCAAGAGACAGAGTTATCATGTTCCTTTTGACATTCATGCAGTGACCTTGAGCCAGTGTCATTTACTTATGCCTTTTGCATATCTTCTCGTTTCAGGACATAAACTTTTTATTATAATCTCTTCAGAGTGACCTTGACCTTGAGAGGGCTTGAATGAAATTTGTCCTGTTCCCAATTATCAAAGTTTGAAGAAAATCCTATTTAAGGTATAGGAGGTGTTGAGCAGGCATAAACTATTGAACTACAAGTGTGACATTGACATTGAGAGAATGGGACGGACAAGTTACTTCTTCACATTGTTTCAATAATCTTTAAGTTTTACGAAAATCTTTTCAAGAGTATATGAGCAATGCCCCAGACAAGAAAGTTTTATGGACAGATTGGCAGATGGATGCAGGGCATTCCTAAAATCCCCCTCCAGTAATTCAAAGTTTATGAGGTCATTCCGCGTTTTAGGCTGATTTGTGTGTTTACCAGGAGTGGGTCCCTGCACTCATACCTAATTATCTTACTGAACTCACAGATGAAAGTTTGAACAGAATTTGGTTTATAGCTGCAATTTCATGCTATTTACAGGTAGTTGTTACTGAAAGATTTTCATTTTTTATTGGTCTTGCGCTGTGGGGGGGGGGGAAGCCAGAGTACCAGGAGGAAACCCCACCTGTCTAGTATGGTCACCACCAACCAAACTCACATGCCTCTGAAAACAGGGATTGAACCCGGTTCGTCTATGTGAGAAGCGCGCGTAATAACCACTGCGCTTTAGAGGGTCAGCTTTATCCAGATCCAGATTAGCTGTAAAGTAGCAAACAGTGAAGCACATTAATACGACTGCTTTAATTAGGCCTTTTTGACCATTTAGTGAAAAAGATTAAATTGGACTATCTTTATGAAATTTATTGATGTAAAAAAATTACAATCATTTATCATAAAAGCATGTGCTCATTAAACTATTAATTGTCTGCCTCTTTTATGGTGATATAAATATTGTCTTCCTATTTTACATTGTATTACATTTAAATTTTTTTTTGTTTTTTTGGGGGGGGGGAATGGTGTTTTTGTGCAATGAAAATTAGTGCCTAAAGCAGCCGAGTGGTTGTACTAACATAAAAAGTAAGCTGACTAAGCTATTATCATAACAAACAGATAACACTGGTTGTTAGCATTTTCTCATAATTGTTGATCACAAAGTATATAGGTGGCGGTAAAGCGATGCCTGCTGGTAACATAGCAAGCGTGTTAAGAAGGCCCCTTATTATATAACAAGCTGCCATTTAAACATCTTTGACCTTTAAATGTGACAATGAAATTGGTGCAAGGGAATTGCACGTGACGTCCATATGGAGAATGTTTTTGGTACATTAATTATTTTTAAAATTGCATGATGAAGTTACAGTCTCAACAAGCAGTATAATGCCATAGAGGACACTTGAACTAGACAATTTAGCCTGGAAGATAAATTTGTCAGACCACATGCTATATGGATATGGTTAACATTTATGGTTATTTTAAAATTACAAACTACATGATTGGTGAATTTACAGCATGGAAAAGCTGTATAATTCTCAAATTAGATAATTGACCTCTAAGTATAACCTTGACCTTTCAACCAAGTTCAAGGGTCTTACACACAACATGCTGTCTTCACAAAGTGACCATTTTGAATAACTCATTTTAAAACATTATGATAAACGCACGCTTATACACTCAAACATTGTGTTGAATATGTCAAGCTTTTAGAAAATGTGCTTTGATGTTTTTCTTCGCTTTGGGTATCATAACCTATCATGAAAGAAAGATTCGACCCTCACTTTTGGAAAATAAAACTTAATGCATGTGTGTTAAGTCTTGTCCCAATATTAACCTGTGATGTCCGCCTAGGAAAATCAGAGACGACAAGCTCCACCTAGACTGGAATTGCGTTAAGAAGAGAGCTATTCTAAATTTCATTAAACCAGACAGCATTATTCCTGATGAGGCTAATCAACGAAAACACTTACGCACATGCATTAAGCACAATTTTTCAAGAGTGAGACTCAAATAATTATCTACATCTTATTTATTGTACTTAATCACAGTGTTGAGCCGATTTGAAAATAAAGATTGACATCTTATTTATCATACTCCATGACCGTGTAAGCAATGGTGAGCATGGTACAGTGCCTGAACTCTGAGCTGATTGTCATCTGTTTAAGAGAGTCAATCTCCTGCAGTTGCCTCCTCAAGAACAAGAATCTTGGTCTTGCAGAGCAGGCTTCTGGCGAGACAGATCAACTGACGCTGACTCACACTGAACAGGATTAAGGATTTTGTAGGAATGTTAAATGTTTATTTTTTGTTAACATAAGGTCCCTTCTTACCAAAAGTCCACTGTAGGCGGAAAGTTTTGTCCCTTATTAGCCTATGTGAACTGCAAAGGCTGATCAGGGACGACACTTTACGCACATTTATTAAGCCCGGTTTTCTCTCCGTCTTGCAGAGCAGGCTTCCTTCTGGTAAGACAGATCAAAATCCTAAAACAAAGCTAATAAGCAAACAACAAATAACCATTAGCAAACAATCGATAGCAAAACTAAATTAGTGAATATTCCGTCCGCCTAGCAACCGGGAGGTCAAAGGCTCTCCACTGTGGAAGCATTATAAATATCTCCCCCAAAGAAACCTCGTACTGGTTTTATCCAGGAAACGGATTCTAGGGCGTTTCAATTAGAACATTTGTTCTAATAATATCTTGGCTAAGTTCAAAAATGGTTATGGTTCATCGAAAAATATGGCGGCCAGGGGGCGGGGCATTTTTCCTTATATGGCTATAGAAAAACCTTGTCAACACTCTAGAAGTCACATTGCTAGTCCAATCTTCATGAAACTTGGTCAGAAAATTTGTTTTTATGATATCTGTGCTGAGTTTGAAAATGCTTCTGGTATGGTGACAAACATTGCCACCAGATAGCTGGGCAGTTTTCCTAATTATGGCTATAGTAAAACCTTGTTAAATCTCCAGTTGATATTTAGGCAAAGTTTGAAAATGGTTTCAGGAACATCTGAGAAATTGCTGAGAGCAGTGCATTTCCCTGAAGTCTCAGGTGAGCGACCGTGGTCCTCTAGTCCTCTTGTTTACAAATGTGACCCAAGTGTTGACATCAAAGGCTTGATTTAAAAGAACTGTGTAGAGGACCATTTTACGCTGTTGAATACCAAATTAAACTACTGGAACCAATAATTTGTATAGATCTCTTATGCTGTATCAGTCTATGTTAACACCCTGCTCTAAGACAACCACATCAAGCTTGGACTATAAAAATGACTCTTAGAGTGTTAACAACATTTTTCTTTAATTTAACATAGTGATCTAGTTGTTGACCTTACCTGACCCAGATTCAAACACAGCTACGATATCATTGGGAAAAAAATCTTCTGACCAAGTTTCATGTGGATCGGAAATAAATTGGTAAAAGATGACAACCGACAAAAGGTTATCAGAAAAAAACCTCCATGAGCACGTTGTGCTCAGGTGAGCTAAATATGAGGTAAAACAAAAAATGGTCAAGATTTAAAAAAACAAACAATATTAAAATAATATACAAATATGTATGAGGCGCGCTCTGCGAAAATCGGGCTTAATGCAGTGTGTAAAGCGCCAAGACACTTTAAAATGAAAAATTACATTAAAGCGGAAAGTGCAGTCCCTGATTAACCTGTGTGGACTGCACAGGCTTATCTGGGACGATACCTTACCCACAAGCATGAAGACTTGTTTTCCCAGAGCGCAGTTCATATTTTGATTCTCCACTTACTCTCACAACTCTGTTCATACTAGCCCTGCCTCCTTAGCCATGGTATAAAAATCAGAGTAAGTGTCCCCCAACTAGGCCTGAGGCTGGTCATACTCCAGGATTCTTCCATCGCTGAGGATTCTGAAAATATTTAAACAAGACTGGGATATATTATTTCTCTCATAAGATATACCTTAAAGAAGTGGTAAGCGCTCAACAGAAACAATAGGCTAATTTCAACACGAGACAATTTTATCTCCCACCAGGATTCTGAAATCCCACAAGCCTTCTCCTGGGACAATAGGGCTTGATACATGTGCATAGTGTTGTTCCAGATAAGCCTGTGCAGTCTACACAGGCTAATGAGGGACAACACTATCCGATTCTAATGTGTTTTGTTTTTTTAAAATATGTCCCTTATTGAAACGTTTTTTATCAGGCCTTTTTTTTCTGACCATTTTGCGAAAAAAAAAGTTGAAATTGGGCAGTTTGTTTATGATTTTTTTCATGAAAACAATTATTGATTAGCAAAACATGAAAACAAGTGCTCATTAAACTATTAATTGTCCGTCTCTCATATGGTGATATTAGTATCGTCTTCTTATTTCATGTCGTTTTATATACCTTTGGGATAAAACATAAATAATGATTTTGTGCAGTGAAAATTACTTCTGAAACCATTAAAAGTTAGCTGACTAAGCTATTATAACGAACAGAAAACACTGGGTGTAATTGTTTTCTGATATAAGGTCTGATTCCTTTACGTGGTGTGGTGGTTTGAGTGCCTCTATTACCCGGATAACTATGCCAGCGGGAGTGTAAGCTCCTGACAGGGGTTCACAAGCTGGACAGGTTGAAGGAAAGAGGACAGAAAAATACTAGCCACCTCTCCTCGAGGTTAAGAGGAATGTATGGGAAGAATCACTTAAACAGAAAAAGCAAGGGCGGGGGGAAATTACGAAATGATCGACAAGAAGGAGGCTATTTTCTCATATTTAAATGTTTATTACATTGTATATGGTTGGCAGTAAATCTATGCCAGTCTGCAACATGTCAAGCTCATTGTAAATAATTCCCTAGGCTGCACCTTACACATGTTTTACCTTTGACCTCTAAGTGTGTCTTTGACTTTTGTGCAAGGGCACAGCACTTGCATGCAACAAAGATTCTCTATATGGAGACCGTTTTTGGTACATAACTTATTTTAAATTGCATAATGAAGTAACAGTCCCGAAAAGCAGCATAGTGCCATATAGGGCAATTGACCTTGAAGTGTGAGTTTGTCATTTTTCGTCTGGGCAACACATTTTTGAAGGTAACCTGCCATCTGGACATTTTGAACATGTTTGGTTAATTGTTTTGAAATTACATGATGAATGATGAATTTGAAGCTTGAAAAAGCTTTTTTTATGCTGAATTTGACCTTCGACCTCTAAATGTGACCTTGAACTTACATCAAGGGTCTTACATGCAACATGCTGTCTTCACACAGTGACCTTTTTTGATACCGTAACTGTTTTTTAAACTTCATGATGCATGCACTCTCATATATTGAGCAAATCAACTTGACAAAACAGATTAGACTCTCTCGAGGTTTTTCTATAAATTATGTATCATAACCTATAAAAAAAGTAAAGATTTGAGCCTTGCTCTGGGATATTAGGGCTTACTGCTAGTCCGCACTGGCTAATCAGGGACGACACTTTCAGCTTTAATTGTATTTTTCTTTAAAAACCTTAGAAAAAATCCAAATTAGGCAGAAAGTGCCTTTCCTGATTAGCCTATGCGGACTGCAAAGGCTTAAATGGGACGACAATTAAGGCACATGCATTAAGCCCCGTTTTCCCAGAGCAAGGCTAAATAAGGATTTGCAACTTACTTATTGTACTCTGACACTTTCTTATGGTACTACATCACTTACTTATAGAAGTCCATGCATTTAGCTCAGTTTTTCCAGAACGAGTCTCAAATAAATGTTAACACATCTTACTTATCCTACTCCATCACTGTGTTGAGCCGGTGAGCGATGGTGAGCACCGTAATGCCCTGAGCTCTGAAGTGATGGAATTCTGAATAAGAGAGTCTATCTCAAGATCCACGGCTGCAGTCGCCTCATCGAAGACGATAATCTTCGTCTAGCGGAACAGGCTTCAGTCGAGACAGATCAACTGACGCTGACACACACTGAAAAATAAGGATAATGGATTTAACCCTTTTCCACTTAGATACGCATTTTGATGCGTTTGTTGTCCCGAGGAAAATTTAATAAAACTGGAGAGCTATCTTACTAGATTCAAGTTTTCTATGCTTAATTTCCAACCCCAAGATACTGGAGAGCAGCAAACAGCATAAACCTGAACAGACTGTGAGTTACTCGCAGGCTGTTCTTGTTTTATGCAAGTTGCATATAGCTATTTTCACTTTGCTCCAGAGCGGGAAAGGGTTACGAAAATACTAATCTTGGTCTTATGGTGAATGCTTCTTGCCTACACAAGTCAAATGATGCTGAACCTCACGGCGATTTAAGGGCTATTTAAATTTACACTGTTTATTGGCCAAAAAAACACGAATTGGAGACCTATTTCATCTTATTGGGCAATATTTAAACAATGATAAGGAGTTCAAAGGAAGCAAAAATCCTTAAAAAAGCTTATAACCGAACAACAATTAACACATGTCAGCAATAGCAAAATTAAACCACAGTACTTCATATTTGACCAATTTTGGCAACTAAAGCACAGAACCTCATATTCTGACCACTTTCCCCTACTATATATAAATCACATTACCTCAATTTTTGACCACTTTCCCCCACTTTATGTAAACCATTCTAAAACTAAGGTAATAAGCAAACGTCATGCAACAATAAGCAAACGTCAGATATAGCAAAACTAAACCACAGTACCTCTTTTTTTATTCTGTTCAATATTTTATTTTATCCCATCCTCAGACGTGCATTGTCGAATAACCCACTGTGGGATATATTTTCGTTTATTTTCGGCATTGTTGAAATAAAGCTGTTACGCGCGGCGGACTACGTCATCACTTGAAATGAAATTTTCAAAGTCATCATTGAAGTGACATTTCAAAGTCATCACTTGAAGTATAAATTTCAAAGTCATCACTTGAGCATTTTCAAAGACATCGCTTAAAGTAAAATGTTCAAAGTCATCATATAAAAAGAAAATTTTCACAGTCATCACTTGAAGTGACATTTTCAAATTCATCATTTGAAGTGAAATTTTCAAAGTCATCACTTGAAGTGAAAAAATTGAAGTCATCACTTGAAGTGGGATTTTTTAAGGTCATCACTTGAAGTGACATTCCCAAAGTCGTCACTTGAAGTTAATTTTTTAAAGACATCTCTACATCTATTGAAGTAAAATTGTCAAAGTCATCATTTGAAGTTAAATTTTCCAAGTCATCATTACTTGAAGTGAAATTTTCAAAGTCATATGATCACTTGAAGTGAAATTTTAAAAGTCATCAATTGAAGTTAAATTTTCAAAGTCATCACTTGAAGTGAAATTTTCCAAGTCATCACTTGAAGTGACATGTTCAAAGTCATCACTTGAAGTGCCATTTTCAAAGTCGTCACTTGAAGTTAAATTTTCGGAGTCGTCACTTGAAGTCACTTGAAGTGAAATTTTCGGTCATCACTTGAGGTGAAATTTTCAAAGTCATTTAAGTGAAAATTTTAAAAGTAATCACTTGAAGTAAATTTTTCTAGATCATCAATTAAAGTGACATTTACAAAGTCATCACTAAAAGATTTTTTTTAAAGTCTTCACTTATCTGTAGAATTTTGTTCAATGTTCACATGATGCTGTTAAAACATTGTTATTCGCGGGATATACGTTTTCGTTGATTTTGTGGGTTTGACTTATCCACAAATTTAATACGAACACATTGGAAAATGACTGACGAAAAGTCAAAGTCTTTTGTCAAAAATCAGAAAAAAAATATTTCACGGTCCGCACAGGCTAATCGGGGACGACACTTTCCTTCAATTGTGAATTTTCATTTAGAAGAGACTTTTCCTTTAAACGAAAATTCCATTAAAGCGAAAGGTGTCGTCACTGATAAGCCTATGCGGACAGCACTTTACACTCATGCAGCAACCCAAGTTTTCCCAAAAAGAGGTTCATATATTTAAGTGGAGTAGTTAAAACATGTGCGTCCACATTTTCTCCCATGTCAACCATTCAGCAATGTGTCACAAAATGGACAGTTTTTGAAAAGATAAATATATTTAATTCTTTGTCAAAACTTGGGTACATATTGCACATGATGATATACATAGAATATAATTAATCGTTTATACGCATACCATGTTTTTTTGTATAGGTACTGAACTTTACTATGTATGACACGCAGTTGTATACACCTAAATTTCAACATAAAAAGTTGGTGCGCATTATACATTGATACAACCAATTATGCAATAATAAAATGGCAGCTATTTTGACAGTTATCTATTTTTAGAAAACATTTTTCCTCCATTTTGGCATTGACAAATGTGATGCACATTAAACATGGTTGCACGTAATACATTGTAAAGTGCGGTGTAAAAGCAGATGCCAACAATCAAGCTATATATCACTTTTATAATCATCTAATCAAGTAAAATTTGTATATTTTTCTATGAAACAACGTTCCCAAACCCTTGATTGTATTGCTTCTTAACTTGTATAAATATGTATTTGTCAGAGGTATGCATGTATTTGTTTGAATTTCGATATGTATTTGTACATGCATATTTTGATATCATGCACTCTAAACTTAGTATGTTGTTTTGCTATGACCATCTCTTTGTAATATTGTATTTGTATGTGGCCAAAGGCATGGATTATGCCGATTTGCCTAATAAAGTGTATTATATATTATATATTATACATTATATATTATATATTATATATTATATAGTATATATTATATATTTTTTGTATTATGCATANTCATTTATATTAGGAATCGGGTAATACAGTATTATAACTAATGATGACCCAATAAAATTGACCATTGTTGGATCAGAAAGTCAGTCTTTCTTGAAATTTGCTGTCACTGATTTAGTAGATAATCATTGGAAAGATTGAAACTGAGATAAACTCAGTCAGTAGTCAGCGGTTAGCATCTGTGTTCATTTATTTCACTGTTTAAAACACTTCCCATTTTTATATTGTTTTACATATCACTCGTTTATTGTCACTTAATGCCACAGTGACCTTGATCGTTGAACTAGGGACCCCAATTTCAATAAAGTTCATGTACTGTCCAATGCCAGTTCACATGTGAAGTATCAACCCAATCGGTCAATTCCTTGACGAGTAATTGATCCGAAACAATTTTCACACTTATTGTGACAGTGACCTTGACCTTTGACTTAGTGACCCCAAATTCAATAGGGGTTATCTACTGTCCAAGGCCAATGAACACGCTAAGTATCAAGCCAATCGATGACTCAGTTACTGATCGGAAACGATTTCACTATTTGTGTGACAGTGACCTTTGACCTAGTGTCCCTTATTTCAATAGGGGCCATCGAATTCAAACGCCAATGCACATGAGAATTATCAAACCAATCGGTACCTCTGTTAACAAGTTATTGATCGGAAACAATTTTCACTCTTAATGTGACAGTGACCTTGACCTAGTGACCCCGATTTCAATAGGGGTCAACTACTTGCAACATGCACATGGAAAGTATCAATCCAATTGGTCAATCCGTTCACAAGTTATTGATCGGAAACGAACAGGTCTACCGACCAACAGACAGACCGACCGACATTCAGCAATAAAATATCCCCCGTTTTCTTCGAAGGAGGGCATACACAATGAATAGCAATTTCAACACATTTTGTTCAAGGGTGCACAAATATTATTAAGTGTATTTCTTACAATAATTTGCATTGCAAACATTGCATTCTCAACACACTATTTTTTTGAGGAATGGGGTATCTTGAAAGTATTTAATACCACAATAGTCTTACAAGTATAAAAGATTTGTTGTAAAAAATCTGCAACAAATCTACATAAACAACTAATCTTTTGATCAATTTATGAAGTATAAAGCAAGTATAACTCTTAATCACACTTATTTTTTTTTAATAAGTCACCACACTTTATCACACATACTTTGTAGACATTTAAATAATACACAATAGTAGTGATATGAAAAGAATAACACAGCCAAATTAAACAAGAAACTTGTGAATATAAAATATTAACAAAATACTTAATTGTATAATATACACTTTTTATTGCCATTTACAATGGCTATGGATATGTTATCAGAATATTAACATATAATCATGAGCCTCTTTCTGAAAAAACTGGGTTTATTGCGTGTGAGTAAAGTGCCGTCCCCGATTAACCTGTGCAATCTTTACTGGCAACAAATCCAGTTAAAGCGGAAAGTGTCGTCCCATATTAACCTGTGTGAACTTCTCAGGCTACTCTGGAACAACACTTTACGCACATAAATTACGCCCCGTTTTCCCAGAGCAAGGCTCATATACTCATGAAACAACACCACTATACACATATGTTTTGGCAATATTTTCACTGAAGGTAGCAACAAGTTTTTGTCTGTAGGACAGTTACACAGTTTACTGCAAATATGTCATTGAGCAATTTGTACGTTATTTACCAGGCAAACTGAAATATAGTCAAATTATGGCTATTCTATGGGTAACATCAAAACCAATCTAATGCTGGGATAAGAACAGAAACAATGCCCAATATATATAAAATCAAGTATGCCGACTACATTCGTAGGCTGGTCAAAGTTTTAGGTTATCAAAGATATCAGTGAATGTTCATAAAACCACTCAAACATTATTCAAAATAAGTCAGAATTCTCGAAGCACAAAAAGGGACATAATTATGCCAAGTGATTTGTTGCTACCTGAACTACATGAATAAACTATTTGACCACCTTGGATAAAAAAAATATAAGATTTTCATATGCCAACATTGACAAAAAAATGGGCTATTATTAACCACTCAATAAAGGAAGGTATTATTATTGACCTCTGAACACAAGTGACATGTTGACACGAACCCCAGTTTCTCAAACATGTCACAAGCAGACGTGAAGGGACTATTTGTGCATCTTAACACTTGATGTAGAAAAAACACAGTTTTTAGAAACAAGCAGAAGTCAACAGACTACTTGTCTGCCAATTTACCCATCTAAGATATGTGAGAACTAAGTGAGAATTAAGTGTACCTGATATATACAATTTTTAAACACACCAGTTTCACTTTCAATTCAATACTAGACTGGTCACACACTTTTTGGTAACTTTCAACGAGCAATAACTTTAAAGGGACTATTTTTTAAATATGCAAACATCTGTGGAGTTCTTAGCTAACTTCGTTGGGCGATTTGATGCCGATGATGATCAGTTCACACACAGGCCCACAATGATGTGACTGTTGCCATTGGTGATCGCCATGCAGTGGATCGGCACATACTGAGGTAGAGAGGTCAGGTGACGTAATCTAAAAATAGAATTGTACACTGACTGAAAACGAAAAAAAAAAGAATTGACGTGTCGTATTAAATTCTTAATGGATTACACAACATCCTGTTGTCATTTCTTTAGTGACACGCCTTGTTGCAACTGGTGTTAATTATGTTCTTTAATACCTTTTTGTTCAAATTTTAGGGTTTTGAATGCAAACTGTTTGTGTAATAGAAGACTATACCTTTAATAAATATCTGTTATTTTATGAAAAAAGAACGTGACTTCATCATATAAACATACAGGTTTCTTTACACAAACAGCCATTATGAACATCAAAACTATGTCACAAACGTTTAACGCAAACAACTCACTTTAAGGTTAAGATTAAATGCTTGAAAAATGTGTTAACGCGGCCCTATTGTTTTCAGGATCCTTAAGTATGTATGTTTATGTATACATCATTTTTCTTTTACATTTTGACATTGAAGAGTGTTGGGCGCTTGAAATTTGAAAGTTAAATATATTTACTTGTTAAAGAATTAAAAATCATCTTCAAAAATAACAAATTTATTATAGCAAATAAGCGCAAATCCCATGCTCAGTGAGCGTTACAAATGTCATAGCGGGCAAAAGCAGTTTCCGATTTATCGTGTCAAAGGCGATAACGTCCTCGAAGTTGGTAAGAAGCCTTCTGAGTGTTATAAACCCGTGACCAGAAACACGAGGCACTGACAATTTTAATATGGATATACGCGTAAATTTCGTTGACGACTTTATGGCACACATGACGACTTCAAAGCACACCCATACATAACAACAACATTATCTGTTTTAGTGATACAGTCATAGACAATAACATTAACGTTACTTCATTTGATTCTAACACGTTTCAGAAATATAGAAAGAGATCGAAAAAACGCAAACTGCTGCAATGGTCACAGCACAATATGGAGGAAGCTTTTAAGTCGTCCAAGCCGGCAAACTTTCGATTTCTGCAGCGGCTAAAAAATGTAGTGTCCCCAGAATGACATTTGCTGACAGGCTGTCAGGGAGGGTGAAACTTGCCGCAAAAATGGGGGCCTCAACATACCTCTCTGCAGAAGATGAGACGTCGCTTTGTTATTATATCGATTACATGGCGAAACGCAGTTTTCAATTGACAATCAGCGATATCAAAGGCTTTGCATTTTCAATCCCAAAAGAACGTGATTCTGTTGATACTTTTAAAAAAGATGGTAAGTCGAAGAAGTGATTGCGAGGATTCAAAAAGCGGCATCCCGAGTTTGGTCTCAGGCGCACTGATGCGTTAGAAAGGGGAAGGGCTGTTATGGGTAGCACATATGTCATCAAGGGGTACTTCGATCTTCTCCAGGCCACACTTGATGAAAAAGAATCTATCTGATCAGCCCCAAAGAATATATAACTGTGATGAAGCGGCACTGTATCTCAATAAGTCCACCCAGAAGGTTGTGGTTCCTTTGCGCCAGAAACACGCACACTCTCTCGCTGTTGCAACTTGTGAGCATATTTCCATCCACTGTTGTGTTAATGCAGCTGGCAGTGCATTTCCACCCATGGTCATTTTTTTCGGGGAGTTTTCCGGGAGGTCCATACAACAAAAATGGACCTATCAACGCTATATATTCTGCGTCTGAGTCTGGATTCATGAATAAACATATGTATTTTGAATGGTTTGAGAAATGTTTCCTTAAGCATTGCGTTCCAGAAAGACCAGTTCTTCTCATTCAAGACGGCGCATCATCTCGCGTTATCGTCCCACGGCTTAAGTCAGCAATTGCTAACGATGTCATCTTACTCAGTCTGCCGCCGAAAACAACACACATTCTCCAACCTTAAGACGTGGCTGTGTACAGAAAAATGAAGATAAAAACATTGCTGTGCTATGCATACATGCAAAACTATGTAAACACACACACACACGCACACACACACGCAAAGACACGCACACGCACACGCACGCACACACACACACACACACACACACACANACAGGCATATACATATATTATTGTAAGCAATATACATTTAAAATTGATAATGAAAGAATTGGCATCTCGAAAGACATGCATATTCAAAATAAACAGCATTTTTTTTTTACATTTCTCTATACATAAATATAACACTGTTTACCGGTACGTACTAATTAAAGGTAAGTATATAATATACATTTTGTAGAGTCGTTTCTTGTTCAAATAAACTTGAATGTTCTAAGAATGTGTATAAATATAGCTATTATTGCTATGACTAAATATTGACAGTAATATATGGAGAGAAACTATTGCTAATATAATTCAGTTCTCATTTTGACTGCTTTAAAAATAAATGTTGCAAGATTTTTAACTGCTTTGGCGTTGTAAGTATGTTAGAGTTCGATAATTTTTATCATATTTGTGTGATTCGAATAATATCTATGTATATTCTGTTTTCTAAGACTATTAAACACTAGACATTCGAGTAAGAAATGGAACTCATCTTCGAGAACGTAACAGTGTTTACATTTTCTGTTTTCTCATGAAGTCTTTCCAGAATTGTGCCATCGCCCTGCTTCGACTTCAAGTCTGCAGTCTGTGAGCAGAGACTCCTAAACGCGTAATCTTGATTCTAAATTTTTAAAGATTTACAACATTGAGATAAGGCTGAACTCTTAGCTTTCCTTTCGGTTTTCCAATTCTGAACGTGTATATCAGATATGCGTTGTTTAACAATGGATATAAAAAAAATAACGTCTCCTTCTCCCTGAACAACCATGCCTCGCCGAAACCCAGTTTCTTATAAAATATAGGAGCATCACTGTGTTGTTTGCTCTCAAAGTGAACCACGTGGTCCTTCCAAAGGACATAGAGTGACGCAAAAGTGGAACAAATACCTTCGACGTTATACATTATGGGATTGATGCAGCGGTTCAACTATTTTACATGCGTAGACAATACCACACAGGCATGCCCAACAATCAAATAAAGAAAGTTTAAAAAACTTTGTTAATTCTCCGAATTAAATGCATTTTAGTTCTGCCATCTGGACAAAGAGATATGGAGAAGAAACTTTTCATGCAAAGGTTTATCTCTTGTTGCTTTATCGGTGCTTATACACTTTCAAATGTTATCTAACGTGTGTTCTTTATGATCGTGTAAACATTATACATACGTCATGTTAACATTACTGTATAAGGTTAAAAAGATGAGTTTTTTGAAAAGGCGTGAATAAGAGTTTTTTTTATGGTCGCAGCAACTCTCGATATCAAAAGTATTTGAACCAAATTGGATCCATATAATACACTTATCCGGTTAACCTATGTTGAACATGTTTCAAACATCTTAAGTTATTTAAATAGTCGCGTCTTCTCGCAAACAATTTTAGTCCTATAATGTACAATTTGGCTTGTATTCAAACAAAGAGCACCTATTCATATACTATGCTACCGATAAAATAGCATCTTGGCAAAATCTAATGTAGAGTATAATCGTTTTACCAATATAGGGCTCTCATTCGTCCAATTTACGTTTTTCTTCGATAAATATGTTAACATCGTTGCGACATTCGATTTACTATGAAATTTAACATATGAAAAAAATAAAAAAAATGCAACACCTATTCGTTAATAAAAATTAAAAAGAAGTCTTAACCTTAATCTGAAATATTACTGTATAACCAATAAAAATCCATTACTTGATATAAATGATAGGATTTAAATTTATTTTAACGAATTATACGATATATGTAATCAGATCCTCATTAATATTCGACAATTATTCCAAATTTTTCGTAAGAGAAACGAGATAAAATGAGTTTATAAATAAAACATACTGCTTCCGTCGAGTTAAGGTACAGTGGATCAAATGTTGGGCTTGCACTCCAAATTAATGTTTTTTTTTTTTTTTTACAAAATAACCATTATTGACTGTGTTATTATATTCTTTATAAATAATGTCACATAAATTAAACACCTTACTATATATCACATTGTTTTATTGTGTTTTTAATTGTTATTAACATATAAATAGGAGTTAAAATAACAAAATAAGTCATTCGCACAAACTCTCACACTGTGTTTCGAGCAGTATCGGTATACAAATGATTAATTTTATGCTGCTAAATTCTCAATTCGGATTTTTTGCACATAATTATACACGCAATTCGTGCACCTAATGCATAAATAATGTCCATTATGAACAAAATTAAAACAGAAAGCAACACGTTTTTTTTCTCGAACTGGACAACAATCGGTTAAAGTCGTATACATGACTATACACAGGAGCATTCACATATCTGTATCAGTAGTGTACAATAATTAATGTCTTTATTTTGAATCGGCTACGGGTTCTTCACAGACAAGTCATGAGGGATATGTTTAATATATCGTATAATACTCTAGCTTTTAAATCACACAGAAATATTGTCTCAGCGTATTTTGTTATCATATTTGATTAGCAAGTTGGAACGTTTTCTTTTATTGGATTATCTGTTTCTAGTAACTCTTTACTAAAGACAGAAAAGGATCACACTATTTGGACAAGGCAGAGGATGATGCTGTAAGAACATATATTCCGTCGAGTCTTCCGATGTCACGCCTTATTTATATATTAAGTCATTTAGAATAGTGAAATTTCATTACTTTTTGGTAATATTTGAAAGGCATAACACTGCATAAAAGATATTACCATTAGTTGATTACTTGGCTCTTGAAAAAACATTTGCAACATATTATGCAAACCTTAGTCGTTAATGTTGTTTATCATGTGGGTTTTTTTTTTTTTTTAATCTTGACAAATATAAACATCAATTGAGCCATGTATTATTCACTTAAAATTTGTTTTATATCAACTTTACGAAATGTTTTATTTATATCCCTCAGTAAGCATCATATAATAATACACCAACTCAATCATGTTGCACGAGGAAAAACACATGATTGTATATCTAGTATTGACAATCGTCTGTCTAATAGCGTTGTTTTGGACAAACAAAAACAACTTAAAAAAATATGACCATTCTTATGGTTAATGCCTGAAGTATTATGTACCACCTATTTCGCCCATGGCAATAACCATAAGCTGAACTATCGGTTGAAACCACATTGTTCGCGTATTTGTTTCTTGAACGCGAACTGTATGTTTGCTGTGGTTTGAGGTGGCAGTCATAATGCTTTCTGAGTTGCTTAAGAGAAGAAGGATTTGAACGAGCGCAAAATTCTGATACAATCAGCCAATTCTGTCTCTCCTATAGCGCATGTCAGTCAAATATTCCAAAATCAGACTTGACATCGACTCCAAACTCTTTCGATCAATAATTTTAATTGGTTGTTGCCACCACGCTGCTTATAGCCGATACAATATCACTGTATATAGTCGACAAAATAACTTAATATGCAAAGTAAATTTATTTGTTCGTTGTAAACATGTGTTCAAATTTAAAGCCACAACATAGCTTTAAGAAAGCAACCATTCTTAACACACAATTATTTCGACAGTGACATTACAATACAGCAACAAAGTAAAATAATAATATAAAACTAAAATGTTTTTTTCCAGATCCGATGCAAATTAACAACCGTTAAAATGAAACCGTAATACGAAAAACGTTTTATGAGCTGAGAAGCAAAATGTGATGTCACTAAATTATTAGGGATTGCTTAGCCTGGTCCGTTAAAGCCGGCATCATGAGAGGATGTGCCATAAAATACTATTGTGACTGAAGTCCGCGTGTAGTGATGGCGTTTCATAGTCAAAACCAGCTCTCAAATATTCTGTTTTGTGGATGCTTAGTTAACCTAAGTAAGTTGTAGTAATTGTAGTAATTCGGAAACTGATGATTTATCTCTCAATCAACCGTTTGTTTCCTTTCGAAAATACATGTTTTCTACATTTTCAAATGTATATGCTATGATTTTCAATTGTAACTTACTCGTATATTACGGCTATATCCGCGAAAAATACTAAGACGTAGTCAAAGAAAATTACCTTAAGCGATCACTTGTTCAATTGCGAACATCATCACACCACCTTGCAATAAAAACTGGGCGATATTCAAATACTCCGCAAAATGAACGGCTTTGCAATGTTTGCAATATGAACGCGGTAGAATCGGAATATCACTTTTTGTTAGTTTGCCCAAAATACAAGGATCTTAGAAAAAAATTCTTCAAATCTTATTTTTGCCGATGGCCTACTGTAAATAAATTTATCGCACTAAATTCAGAATCAAAAATTGTACTGAATTATTTAGCAAAACTCATATTCTTTGCAAATAAGATCAGAACACTGCAGAGTGATTAAACAAGAATTATTACAATTGTTAATATCAATCTACACATCATTGTTTGTACATGTACTAACTATGCTCTTGTTAACCAATGTTGTTAATTGTATGTCTTACCGACTGTATATTTGTTCTATATAATGTTTGCTATAAACATTGTATATGTTTTATGCAATAAAGAATAGGGTATGGTATGGTATGGTATATCCATGTTTTATTAAAAGCGTGTAATACATGTATACTTTGTATAACGTGTACAATGTAAAACATTCAGAATGAGTGTACATTTACGTTAAAGACAATATAGATGGAGTATTATGCTACAGTTTATACGATTTAAAAAAACAACAACAAAAAACTACAAACTAATGAATCACTATCCGCCATATATGAAGGATGTCTTCTTAAAATAGTTAATAAATATACTTTAATATGTGTAGTCTAGAGACTTAGCCATTCTGATTTATCCCTGCGTCAAGGCAATAATACCATATATAACGTAAAAAGACAACACATATATGATTGAACACATCAAATGGTGGCATGTTGTTTTGTTTAAAACGATTTCCCAACCTCTTCCAAAATAAAAGTTAATTACAGTGCTATTTTATTCATGTAAACAAAACAGACCTTACAAACAAGACTTAAACAGAATATTCAAAGAATACCAATATATGTCATACAACAACACTTACAGCGATAAGTACATCATCATCTTCAACTTCAAATGCACGTTCATCAAATCATGTTAAACGGACGTCAAGGATGCATATATTTCTATTAATCAAAAACAAAACAATGCAATATATCCAGACGCACAACGTTTTCGAGCGGTGCTTCGATTATGCAAATAGCATGTGCATGTCACACATTATTACTTCGTGTTAAGCATAGTTCTTAGAAGCAGAAACCACGCGTGCTAGTTTCTTGTACAAGTTTATTTCAATTCTGCGATTGCTGCAATCGATTTTAAGTGTTGTGAAAGGGTTTCAAATATTCATATTCATGGCTACTGGTTGTGTCTTAGTTTACCTAAGAAATTGTGTATGATTGTTATGATGCTGCTCTTGCTGCCTATTTAAATAATATAATTTACAAATGTATATATATAAGAACACTAGCCGTAAGTTCATACTAATGATTAGCTTGCTGAATAGTGACAGCATTTGATGTTTTTATTATTCATACCATTTTAAAGATATTATGGATAGTGGTCTTGATTTAAAACCATTAGGATTCAAGTTATGTGTACGGCTATTTATCTCATTATTTAAGATATCAACAACACCACAAATGTACTTGACAACAACACACTTGTATTGTTATTTCAGTTACTAGTTTCCGTTTATAATTGTTTCAGTGTTTAAGAATGTATTTGTTTTATCTCGACCAATGCATGTAGATGCGTAAAAATGTTACCTTAAATTTAACAAAGAATTTAAATGCATATGCCTATAATTGCATTGTACGTAAATGTAAACAAGTTTTGTTATGCTCATATTTCCAATAGCTGATCAATATTCACGATTAATTTACAGGTAACCTTCATACATGAGTTTTAAGACTTTGTGAAGAGATTAACTACTGAATAAGAGTTTCCTTAGCTTAGCAATGTATGTGTCCAGATCAGGAACTATGATGTCAATAGTTCGCAACGTCCGTCCTTTTTTCTCCAAAACCAGTTTGGCAAATTTAATTTAATAAAATTGATCAGTTGTGTAAGAGCGAAAAGTAAAGAAAGTTATGAATTGCTGGTATCGATAGACTACTTACATCCGTATTGTATCGTTTTTGTCCAACATTCCCTACATTGGCTTTAAATAATATTTTTTTTTATCGCTTTCTAAAATTCTAATGTTTTTAATTATTATTTTGTTGAAGAACTTTATATAAATGGTATTTTCCATGACGGAGGTGCATCCCACAACGAAAATGAGTTTTGTTTTTGTATTCAAGAACGTATTTTAGCGGATACATTGAAACAATGTAGAATGTTTTCGATTATGGCAACATAGTGTTCTTCAACAACTTTATGCAAGGGACAATATAGCAATAACATTACACATGAATCGCATGTTTCGGCATTTAAAAAAAAGGCGAATGCTCAATTACAGGTTATAAATGGGTGTTAACCTTCGTAGCTCCTTAAGCGACTTTACTTGATTTCTTTGGCAAACGTCGATTAAAGTTGTCAATCTTTTGTTAGCCAGACAATGAGAACAATAACCACTTGTCTCATGCGTATTTGTATACGACTGAAAGACTGTCCAAGAGAGGTTTTTTAGTTTGGACTGGTTGTAGCTTCACGAAGAGTATATATGACAAATGACAATATTAACATACATTTTTGGTTTATATATGCCGACGTTCGTTAGAAACACAACCTAATCAAATACCAAATTATTTATGTTTTTTACTAAACAAACCAGTACGACTGGGATGCAACCGGCTGTGCAGCGAATTTGATTACATTTTTACATGATTCAAACAAACTGTAATAAAATGTGTTTGTCATATTGGTGATTTTGGAGTTGTATCATTTTTTTATAAAATGTATGTCAATTAAAACATTTCGTTGTTTAATTTATGTATGCAAGTTACAGCACACTGTCTACATTATATATACTCACTGTTGCGTGTTTAAATATAACGTTCATTGTCATATAATTGTGTTCATAATACGTGTTCAATGGCCAATTTCGTGCATTGTGTCACTGATGTTCTATATAATGGGGATACTATACGGATGACATATATTGATACATCTTCAATAAAGAAATTACCATACATATACTTGTCGAAAGGAATTTGTTAAGCGATAGATCACTGTCTAATTATATATTCATAGCTTAAGGCTTGTGTATTGTTCATGGTTACCCATGCGGTACCTCACCATCATAAAAAACTACCACCCAGCAATAAAATCATCTTTGCGCTAAGTTTCATTGTTTTCATTTGTACACATATTTGCGTAATTGTTTTGTTCATTCCTCAGATATGACAATCGTATTGTCACATAGGCCGACGTATATCTTCTATAGAAACAATGCAATTTACCAGATTCGACTGTTATCCAACTTAATAAAAAACTTCGAATCAAAGACTTTAAAATACGTAAAATGATATTTTAAATAATAAATTTAGTTATTTGAAACACAGTGTTGTATCAATTATGTTTACAAGAATTTAACATGCATGCACTAATATTTTACCATGAATTATTTTAAATGTTTTACACATTATACGCTGTTAATGTAATGACAAATCGCCTACCTCTGCAAACATATTTGTTGTTGCGTTTGTCTAAAACTGCAACGATATAACGATGTGTGTTTGAACAACAACATTGGTAAAAAAAAAAAAAAATATATTTAGTCGTGCCCCTGAATGAGTCTGCTGTTTCTGGTAATAGTATTCGTTCAATCCCTGTGATTTATAAAGCCCACATACCTGATATTCTTCATTGGTTTTGCTCAAAGTTAAATGAGCATAATTTGCAGTAATATGCACTTTGATTTGGGACATGTTAAGCATCCTCAGTTAATGTATGCTATTCACGATATCAAACATATAAGATGATTCTAATCAATATCTTAAAATGCAATATTTACATCGCATGTTCATGGAATTTTGACAGTGAATAGAATACCTAGGATTCAAAAGGCATATGTTCTACTGCGACGTGATCGTATATAACTTCAAAAAACACATATTAAATAGTTCCATTGCTATATTAACAAACACGTTTTGTACCCTGCGGGTATGCATTTGGATATAAATATATCATATAATTTTATGTGACACTTAATTACACATGTTATATTGATGACCAAAAGTGTTATCTGAACACCTATATTGGAATAAGAGATACCTAACGATATTGGGTTCTGTACTTGTAAATAACTAACGGGTTTAAGTCTATTCTTATAAGTCTTATGTATTTAACCACCAGAGCGTTAGAAACTAAACGAAACCTTTTCGATTCTATCTTAAGACGTTAATGAATTTAATCGTCAAGTTACTATGCTGTATAATTCAACAGTTTTATAACAACCTACACTGTCTAGGGAATAATGCATATAATAAATAACATAATTGACAATTACACGTATACTAGTTTATGTTATAACTTCGTCTCATACTGATTCTTGGGTACGAAAGTCATGTCATATTTTCTAATAACGAAACTATCGACATGAATTATAAATGATCTTATAATTGATAGTTTACTCCACAACCAGTCCAGCTATTTAATACAGCATGTGTTTTATAAAAAGTTTTAAACACGTTTCTAATGCTCCGAATTTAAATTGAGTATTTTCATCAGTAAGGTATACATAAGAAATTATAACTTCTAATGTTTCTCTTATTTCTTAATTGATGCCGAAATATAGTGTCTAACGTTTCTTTAAACATTTTTTTTGTTCTTGTGGATTCATTATATATATTTTAGGCTAACAGTAATCGATTAGGTTAGACAATCGATTTATACTGCACAAAATCGTTCAACTTGATATCAAAGCATGACTCTCATATTCTTAGCATCGCAAACAGCAGATAAGACTTTATATTAACTAGTTAAGCCCTAGAGTTTCTAGTTTGGCTTGATATCAACAGAATGAAGCTTTTTAGACATAATGGTAACGCTACAATACTATTCTTGCAAAAGCGATTGCAGAATATACTCGTTTTTGCCAATACAGGGCTCTCAATTTTTAATTTTAAGTTCCAGCTTAACCTAAGTTAACATCTTAATGTAAATCGATCCACGATTTATTATTTTAAATGCATTTAGAACAGGAATGATGCCCGTTGACGTATTATCACCCGTGGAACATTTGTCTTATATTGTAGTGACTGATTAAAGGAACTCCCTCCGGTAGGCAGACAAGGTCGTCAAAGATCATACGGTCTGTGAACAGGCTGATCAGGAACGACACTGCACGCAGGTACATTTTGTCCATATTTTCCATGACATGCGTTATGTATATAATATGTTAAACAGATGGGTGCAAGTTCACATGTTTTCGTGTAAATGTATATGGGATTTATATTCATTTAATGTTTAAAAAAAATAACACACTGCATGGTATTAATTGATCAATTGCCTTTTATAAACAAGGTTGGAATATAATCAAACTCAACACACAATCAATCCTATTGTAAATGTTTCATTCTCATCATAAGACACGAAGTGTTTGACAATGCACACGATTTATGCTTAATCCTGTTTTCCTTAATTTGTTTATGGGAAGCGACACCTTGGTTTAGAGTATTTTACAGAAAAAATCAGCATATCCCCCTTCTCAGATGTTTTACTAAGGCGAACGATTACTAATGGACATATAATAAGGATACATGAATTATGTACATGTTCTGTCTCCATTGGTGACGAGATGGAATCCTGCAAACCTTACAGAGGCCTGACTGCGATCTAGAAACGATCGATGTTTATTATCGTTTGTGTTGCGAAAGTGCAAGTGAGTAGAGTATCAAAATTTGATAATTGTATCAAGGAATAGATCCAATAAGAAAGCCAAGGCTGTGATAAAAGAATGCTGAGCTTACTCACGTTTAATTATGGATAAATCGGTGACCGTTTCTTGTGAGGTTTGTGAATTAGGAAAATTATGCTCTTTACAATTGCTAAAGTCGTCGAAAAAATGTTGTTACCGAACGTAAATAAAGTTATGCTTGTTAAGCAGAGCATATACAGATTAGTTTGTCAAATCATAAAGCCTTGCACAACTTTTTAATGTTTTGTTACCGTAGCGTAAATGGAGTCCAGTAAGATACTCTTATCATATTTAAAGTGGCTTACAACCGACAGGCGGTACATTCATGATAGCATGCAAATAATGGTACACTCGGAGGTTATGTATCTTGTTTATGCATCCTGTACAGTTACATGTATAGCGATATGTTATTTAACGCGGGTTCTGTTAAATCACATACCCCTATTACATTTTCTTTTACGTAGTGAATATTGAATAAACTGGTTTTCGTTGAGTGTATATGTAGTAATTATCAGATTTCAAATTGTCCTGCGCTCGAAAATATTTTTTAATCGTTCATTTAACGATGCATATTCTTTATTAAGCAAAAGGTATCCCTTTTTTTCAGAAACAGATAACGCCAAAATCGTTAATTGCGTTTGCTCTGCAGTGTGTACGTTTAGGTTAAAAATTCATGACATAATTTCATGTCGCAAATGACCGGCCTTATTAACTTCACTTAAGGTTTATTTCTTTGTGTTTTTTAAGCGTCGAATGGGGGACGATGGATGATGAAGAAATTCAATAAGACGTCAATTTTCATTGAATCCATACTAATATTAACACCTTCAAATACACGATTGAAAAATCATTTTAAAAGGAAAGACCAGTTGCTAATATGTTTTATCCCCGAAACAAAAACCGATACTGTTTATCTAAACGCAATACATCTTTGAACGTTGCAACGGTAATGCAAATGGCCTGTCTCAAAATTATTGGTTAATTCATTACACTGTACAAAACAGGAACCACGGCAGCTAGTGACTTTATTTTTTTCTTCCTAGGCTCCGTGTGCTGCAATGGCTTTTCTGAGTTGTGAAAGGATTTCCAATATTCTGCTGTATGGCTACTGGCTTGTTTTCTTAGTTAACCTAGGTATGTTTATTATATTTTTAATATAGTGGTTCTTTTGTTTTCTACTGCTATGAATTTAATATATAAGTACAATAATAATGTTTAATGCCATGCCTATAATTGACATCAATTATGTTCTAGCATTCATATCATGTTCAAAATATAATGTCAATTAATCTTACTAAATAACCGTCTTTGAATTATGTATTTTGCCCAGTTATCTAAAAAATAAGGCTGTTAACTACATCAATCCTTAACAGCTATTTACGTTTTATTCAATGAAATTGGCTAGTTTCCTTTTGTTATTAATTTAGAATTTTAGCATACGCAGCTTTTTTGTCTAAATATGATCCTCAAATATAGGTCGTGAACTTTGCAAACCAACTTAGAGCAACACTGCTAGTTTATATTATCTTACAAAACATTGTATTAAAAGAACATTCAGTATGCTCAGGATGACGATAAATAACAAGAAGTACTTATGATTGTATTGCATTTTATACCATTTGTATAGCGAATTCGGTTGAATAAAGCCCCGTTGATTACATTTCTGCTGAAAACCACGGCACGAAATGACGTCATTTTTCGACAAAATGACGTCATAAATCCAGCGAAATTATCCAGTTTTTGTTTACATAAAAAAGCTTTACTGAATAAAAAGTGGGATAAAAAAAATGATGGGTAAGTGTTGATTATAGATCAAGTTTATCATGCTCGGCACGAAAACGAAAAGTCTCGTGCGTTTTGTTTTCTAAGCCTCGCATGATAAACCTGATCTATAATCACCACTAACCTATTATTCTCTATGTTTGCTTACTCATGAAGTGTTTCCACATTTGTACAATATATGTGTCAATGTCAGTAACCGACAGGTCAACAGTCTCAGTCCATTCCATTCCAATTTGTCCTTTTCATCACCTTAGTGCAAGTAAACTATTAATATTCGGTGTTCCAGGATTGACTGATAATCAAAATTAGTCCATATTTCTCGAAGTTCAACAATTTATAAATCCGATTTTGTAATTTAGTACTTTGTTAAAAGTGTAAATATTTGTTTTTTATGTAGCGATATATGTCGGTTTTTGTTACAACCTTCCTCGTTAGTAAAATGTTGCGCTGGGTTGAGTCGAGCAAACTGTTTATATATCTCGTTTTTATTCCTTTTTTCTCTTATTATTTATAACTGTATTTTAGATAATATATTGTGCCTTTTTTCTTTTAATTCAATTATAACATGATGTCTAATAATTCACAATGGTGCTTATTGAGCGTTTTTTGTTACCTCAAACCATTCCGAAAATGTTAGGAAAGGTCGTCAACTAATCGTTCGAAAATGTGTGAGTCAACCATATGTTCAAAACTCATCAGCTTCTATAACTATATTCATCTCACTGTTATTAAAATGTTTTCAATTGAAAGAATATATGTATGTATACATGTATATGAAAAAACACAGTTTTCAACTAAAGTAACAGTCTTTAATAAAAATATATTTCTTGTTAGCAAACTCGAGTTTGGCAAATTAATCAACTTTCTCTTTGTCAGAGAATGTAACGTATTTTCCAACATCGGATTAATCTTTTTTTAAAGTAATTGCTTAACCTTTCAAGTAAATTTCTAGCTGATTATTTATGAATCATTTAAAGAATATTTATTGATTTTGTTTGAAGAGTACGATGCCGGCCCATCAAATAGATTAATCACCATGCAATAAATGCATCTCGGCGTTCAATCTCATTGTTCTTACTTTTGATACACTTGCATAATAACATGGTGATGATAATGGTAATGTCGCTGCAGGTACAAATGCATTATTATGAGTTTTTGGAAACACAAAATAAATAAGAATTTGATGGAAAGAGTGTAACATGTTTGCACTAACAGTCTTTCATTATCTATTCTAAATATAATACACCTTATTAACTTAGAGACACATCTTGTATCGCTCTAAGCAGAACATGTTTCCGTTTGTCTTTATATAATTATTCGTCTTGAACAAAAGATTTAGCAGATATGTACATGTGCTTCATTGTGTACGTGCCTCTGAAAGTTGTTTTCGGTAGGCACTAGAATGTGAAAATGGTCGTGCAATGTTTTTAACCTAATTTAAACCAACATATACTGTGATTACTTTTCCTTTGAACACCATTAAAGCTCTTTAGTGCTGGAGTTTGTTTCTTCATCTGGACCCGACCTCTTAGTTCATGTTGTTGTGGCGAATTAATAATAGTGCCCTCTCAGTTGTCTGTTGAGTTAGGCGAAACATGTTTTAGCTTGGGAGATTGACGTAGAAATCTGATCCAATTTGCAAATTTTCGGTCACCGAAAACATCTTTCGAATTAGTCCTACACACTATGCAAATGATTGACAGAGTTTAAGAGGCACGTCAAATCAGTATTAATTAAAGGCGGTTACAAAAGACAAGTGCATCTTCATGAAACAATATACAAAAAAGGATATATTTTCATTATAGTAATACGTAATTAAATTTTCTTACGAATCCTCGTTTTATATAGCTGATAAAACTTAACTGTATATAGTCGATTAAATAATTTTCTAAAGCAAGTAACATAATAGCGACCTTTACTACA
>VMBQ01000177.1:309033-375436 GCA_007657795.1 Dreissena rostriformis
ATTGTATTTTCGATCACGGAGGTGCATGCCAAAACAAAATAAATGTTTCGATGTATCTAAGAAAATCCGTAATCTGAAACATTCAAACAATGTTATCCATCATGACAACGTATAGTGCTTCAACAACTGTATGCACGAAAAAAACAACAAAAAAAAAAAAACAATTACACGTGCATCGCATAGCCACATGTTTCTGCATTTTTGATATACACAGCCAAGTATTAATAACAGGTTATAAATGAGTGTCAACCTTCGTAGTTGCTTAAGCGACTTAACGTTATTACTTTGGCAAACGTCGATAACAGTTGTCAATCTTTTGTGAACCAGACATTGAGAATATTAATCACTTGTCTGGGGAATCATACGTATTTTATCTGACTAAAAGACTGTCCAAGAGTGGTTTCGTGTTTGAAGTGTGTGCACAAAGAGGATATTTGTCAAATGACAATATTAACATACATTGTTGGTTTGTACATGCCGACGTTTGTAATAACAACCTTGTCATATACAAAGTTATTTATGGTTTGCACAGAACAATCCAAGACGACTTGGCTACCACCGGCTGTGCAGCGAATAACATTGTTTTACGTGATGCAACAAACAGTATGTTTGCCATATTGGTAAGTTGTATCATTTTTATAACATTGATGCCAATAACAACGTTTCTTTTTTAATGTCTGCAAGTTGCAGCATACTTTCTACATTATATATACTCACTATTGCGTGTTTAAATATTAAGTCCATAAAAACGGTCATATACTTTTGTTCATAAAACTAGTTAAATGTCCGATTGGTTGCATAGTGTCGCCGATGTTCAATATAACGGGGTAACTATAAAGATTGTATATATACATCCCTCTTCGATGCAGACATACACATACATATACGACGATAATACGTGTTGAAAAGTATTTGCTAAACGATCCCAGAAAAATCACTGGTTGATAATGTAATAATAATTAAAAAAAATCGTATTGATCATATTTTAAGCAAACGGTGCCACTCCATCATATACAGTTATTATCCAGCAATAAAATCATCTTTGCGCTAAGTTTTCTTGTTCTCATTGTTCATGCATTTGCATTAACCTTTTGTTGATTCCTCAGATATGACAATATTATTGTTCCATAAGCCGACTTATATCTGCCATATAAACAATGCCGTGTTACCAGATTCAACTGTTATTCAACTGAATAATACACTTCCAATCAAAGACGTTTTCAAATAAGTAAAATGACATTTTAAAATAATACAAATTATTTATTTGAAACACATCGATGTGCCACAGGCCTTTATTTACTTAATAAATTGAGTTGAACTTGAACTTAATTTCGTTGGCAAGTAAATCATACATGCACTACTATTTTTAAATCAATTATGTTTACTGTAAAGACACATCTCGTACCGCTGTTAACATTTTGTGTGCGTTTGTTTGTCTGAAACTGCAATCATAATACGATGTGTATGGGGAACAAGAACTGTTGTAGAAAACCTGGTTTATTTTGTCATGCCCCTGAACGTGTCTGCTGTTCTGGTAGTGGTACTTGTTTAACCCGTTATTTATAAAGGCCCACAATCCTGATGTTCGTCATTGGTTTTGATCCTAGATAAATGAGCATAATTTGCATTAACATGCCCCTTGATTTTAAACGTGTTTATCATACCATGTTAAAATCTGCTATTCACGATATCAAACACATAAGATGATTCTAATCAATATCTTATAATACAATATTTTCAGCGCATTTTGAAGGAGTATTGACGGTGAATAAAATACCACGGATTCAAAAGGCGCAGATTCTCAACACGACGTGATCGTATGTAGCTGCAACATGCACACAATTCATACGGATAATCGTACATATATGTAATGATTCCATTCCTATAGTAACAAAATTTATTTACTTGTATTGTTTTTCAAAGGGTCTTGACTGCCAAACATGCGAATCTATGACATTAATTTACACATGTAAAATGGGTTACCAATAGTATGTAACACTTTTTGCCCACGCAGCATGTCCTAGTAAGCTGACGAAGTATACAGGTCATCTAAACTCAATTTCGGAAACCATTTACGTATATTTAAAGTGAACTAGAACACTGAACATACTTATATAAGTTATTTTTATTGATGTAATGTTTTGACATCTTTTATTCTTGTATTGAAGATATTTACTGTAACATTCCTCGGTGATGTTCTATATTATTTAATGTTTACTGGGTAAATCAGGCATGCCTTTGTAGTCGCCAGGTCGACGGCCATTTTGTATAAAACCCGGCAGAAAATTTGCCAGAGGACGCACTCTAACGAGAAACCTGCCAGTTACCCAAGTAGCGTCAAGGGGGTTCAGTGAAACACTTGGATTTATACTGTTTGACTTTCGTAACACGGTTCGTTTCGTTTGCCTTTATATTTTAAGGAACTGGACTTGTGAAAAATAACTATTAAATACAAGAACTGATTTGTAAAAGGATTATCACTTTACGATGAATATGTATTTGTAAGAAGATAAACTGAAGACAAGAACTGATTTTATAAAGAGTGCCACTATACGATCATATAAACATTTATTTCTGATATTTGTAACCAGATGAACTGAAGATAGTATATATATAATAATATACGTTTATTAGAAAGGAACGTCTTTGTTAATTTACTATCCCGCTCAAGAGTTAACAAGAACCTTAGAAGAGTACTAAGCAACTTAAATCGTAGTGTTACAAGTGTTATATGAACACGTTTATTAAAATAAGAAATAGTAGTTAACGATATTACATGTAAATACCCAACAAGTTTAAGTTGTTGTTCTAATTACATAAATCACGAGGGCGTTAAAAACTGAACTTAAATATTTCGATTTTTTTTATAGGTACATTATTGAAATCGCTGAGTTACTTTATATGCTGTGTAATTACATTCTTTGTAATTGACAAGTATTCGAACTTGTTAATGTTATAACTTCGCTCCAAACTGATTTTTGGTTACGAAAGTCATGTAATATTTTCAAGTAAGAAAAATTATCGGCAGGAGTTATATAAGATCAAACCCGTGAGGACTTACAGCAATGTCATTCCCACCTATCAAATACAGAATGTTGTGCATTAAAACGTTTTTTAAGGTTAAAAAAGCCCCGATTTTAAATTTATGTTATAGTATTTTTATCGGTTAGATTTACCTTACAAACTAATCCTTTATATTGTTATTGTTATGTCTCAATATAGTTTCAAACACCTTTTAGGATCATTTATTAAGTACATATATTTCATGGTAACGTGACTCGATTAGGTTAGACAATTCGATGAATGCTGCACAAAGCCTGCAAACTGATGTGAAAGCATGGCTCTCATAAACTTATCTTCAGGAGATAAGACAAACCATTAACTACTTAAGTCCTAGAATGTCTAGAACGGCTTGTATTCCAACAGAACAGAATATACCTTGTACATAAAAGATGATACCGATACCATACAATTCTTGCAATGTCTGTTGCAGAATATAGTCGTTTTTGCCAATATAGAGGTCTCATTTGTAAAATTTACGTTAAACCGTTATCTCAGTTAACATCTTCATGAAAATCGGTCTTCAATTTTAAATGCATTGAGGGAACGCTCAACAGGCATGATACCCGTTGACGTATTACAAATGTACCCAATGTTTGCATTTTATTTAGTGTATGCTTCAAGGAATTCTCTACAATATACAGAATATGTCGTCAAAGATCATACGGTACGGACTGTGTACAGACTTAGCAGGACCGACGCTGTACGCAGGTCTATCCCATCCAGATTGATCATGACACGCCTTATGTATGTATTATGTAAAAAATACGAGTGAAAGATCACATGTTTTCGTGGTAATTTATATGGGATTTATACGTTAAAAAAAAAGATAACACATTACATTGTATAAATTGAACAGTTGCCTTTTCAAAAACAAATTTGTAACCTATACAGACTCAACAACCAATCCTATTGATATTGTTAATGTTGAATTTGTTGTATTATATGACACTAATTGCGTGACAATGTACAGCATTTGTCATGTGTTCCTTTATTGGTGTATTGGAAGCGACGCCTTGGTTTACAGTAGATTTAAGTAGCTATCATAACGCCATCCCTGATATTTTGCTTAGGCGATGTATTACGGATGAACATACAATTATGATACATGAATTATGTACATGTTCTGTCTCCAATGGTGACTCAGCTAAAATCCTGCAAACCTTACAGAGATTCCAGATGCGATCGATGTTTATTATCGTTTGTGTTGCGATAGTGCAAGTGAATGTAGGATCAAAATTTGATAATTGTACCAAGGAATCGATCTGCTAAGAAAGCCAAGGCTGTGACGAAAGAATGCTGAGCTTACTCTCGTTTGATTATGGAAAATGATGTCACCGTTTCTTTTGCATTTTGTGAATTCTGTCAGTTATGCTCTTTACAATTGCTAAATCGTCGAAAAATATTGTTGACGAATGTTTTACTTTATACTCTTTTATTATGCTACGGGGGTCGATGGGTGGTGCACACATTAACCTTGGATTAAATATAGATTGAATCAATACCAATATCAACACCTTTTAAATCACAATTGTCAAATCATTTAAAAGGAAAGACCAGTTGCTAATATGTTTTATCATCGGAACAAAACCGATACTGTTATCTAAACGCAATACATCTTTGAATGTTGCAACGGTAATGCAAATGGCCTGTCACAAAATTATTGGTAAATTCATTTCACTGTACAAAGAAGGCGCAACGGAAGCTAGTGACTTGAATTTTTCTTTCTAGGCTCAGTGTGTTGCAATGGCTTTTCTGAGTTGTGAAAGGATTTCCAATATTCTCCTGTATGGCTTCTGGCTTGTTTTCTTTGTTAACCTAGGTATGCTTATTATAGTTAAATGTTGTGGTTCTTTTATTGGCTTCTTGTATACATTTAATATATCAGAAAAATAGAAATGATTTAATGCTATTATATCTAACATGGGCATCAATTATGTTATATCATTCATATGATTTCAAAATAGTATATCGAGTAATCTTACTAAATAACCGTATATGAATATGTAATTCGCCCATTTATCTCAATAATAACGTTGGTAACTACAACAATCCTTTACAGCTATCTACATTAAATTCAATGAAAATGGTTAGTTCCCTTTTGTTATTATTGGAGAATTTGAGCATACGCAGCTTTTTTGTCTCAATATGATCACTCAATATAGGGTTTCAACTTTGCAAACCAAATTAGAGTTACAATTCTTGTTTATATTATGTGAAAACATTGTATTAAAAGAACATTCAACACGCTCAGGATGATGATACATAAAAAACAAGTGCTTATGATTGAATTGCATTGTTTGCTAGCTTATAGACAGAGCCACTACGAATATGTAGTGCTGAATCAAATACATCATTACTGATGAAGTGTGTCCACATTTGCACAATGTATGTGTCAATGTCAGTAACCGACAGGTCAACAGTTCTCAATCCATTCACCACTCCACTTTGTCCATTTTATCCCTTTAGCGCAACAAAATAGTATTCGGTGATCAAGGATTTACTGATACTCAAATGAGTCCATATTTCTGGAAGTTCAACAATTTATAAAAACTAAACCGATTTTGTAGTTGAGTACTTTGTAGAAAATGTAAATTATTGTTTTTCATTTACCAATATATGTGATTGTTTGCTACAACCTTCTGTGTTAGTTAAATGTTGCTATACATGTATATTAAAACGCAATAAACTGTTGTAAACTAAATTAACAGTATTCAATATACTTTATTTTCCTTCGAGTTCGGCAAATTTGTCACCTTTCCTTTTGTCCAATAATTAACGTATATATCATGTTCATCGTATCCTGTGTAGTAAAAATTAGCCAACATCGGGTAAAACCCTATTTTCTAAAGTAATTGATCAACCGTCCAAGAGAAATCTCTAGCTTAGTATTTATTTATGCTTTGATTATGTTTAAAGAATATTGTGCAGGCCCATCAAATAGAGTTATCAGCAAGCAATAAAACCATCTTTTCGTTCAATCTAATTGTTCTAACATTTATACAGTTGCATAACAACATGGCAATGTTAATGTTAATGTGACTGCATGTTCAAATGCTTTATATACTATGCTATTTGAAACATAAAATGGAATCAATTCGGGTGGCAAGAGTGTAACATGTATGTGTACTAATATTCTTTTATAAACTATTCTTAATATAAAACACCTTATTTATCTAGAGACACATCTAGTATCGCTTGAAACAGAATATGTTCCCGTTTGTCGGTATATAATTATTCGTCTTG
The DNA here is from genome assembly GCA_007657795.1 of Dreissena rostriformis. Lineage (NCBI taxonomy): Eukaryota > Metazoa > Mollusca > Bivalvia > Myida > Dreissenidae > Dreissena > Dreissena rostriformis. Next base: position 315,340 of record VMBQ01000177.1, read on the forward strand.
AACAATAAGTTTTGTTTCTTCTTTTGGGGCCCAAAATATAAGTTAAATGGGTTGTGCAGACGAAACAATAATGCCCTCTTAGTTGTATTTGACTTAACCGAAACATTGTTTGGCTAGGGCGAATGAGGTAGTCATCTGATCTAATTTGTACATTTTATGTCACAAAATACACAATCATGTCGAACAAGTCCTACACATCACTTAAATGCTTGAACAAGTTATAGCCTAACCTTATATCAATATTAATTAAAGACGGTTACAGAAGACAAGTGTGCGTTCATGAATATACAAATAACAATACATTATTGTTACACGTGATTAAATTGGCCTATGCATCCTCGTTGCACATAACTGATACAACTTAACTGTATATAGTCCTATATTTCATAAAGAAAGTAACATAATAGCGACTTTAACTGCTCAGCAATATTATTTGTTCTTGTTTTATTTTGTTCCGATTAAAAACAATCGCATTAACAAAAAAANAAAAAAAAAAAAAAAAAAAAAAAAAAAAAAAACAAGAAACAAAAATCTCAATACATGACAGCAGCAAATTCAACCAAAAGGCCAATAAAACAAACTACACAACACAATTCCCGAGAAAAGACAAATTTAAACAAATTTGTTTTCATATGTTTGTTGTTTTAAAACAACCAATGTACGCAAAACGTGCAGTTAATTGCATACTGAGGACAAGAAGGTGGTAATACATTAAACACTTCCCTGATACCATTAGTTTGCCTGTTTAAAAATACAGTTTTCATGCAGTATACATTTTTTAATAACTTTGAATCCTTATGAGCACATATGTCAGTGCGGAATGTATTTAACATGTGAAACATAATCATATATTCCAATTTCCGTTGTAATTATGCTTTTAAAAACGTCGATATTTCAATGATTGCAAAACATTCTTTTCTTTTGATTTGGGTACAGTCAAAACCCGATGGCTCGAACTCGCTTGTCTAGAATTCCCGGTTGGTTCGTACTCTCCCCGAAGCACCTATTTTTTATTACTATATATTCATATACTTTTTTGTCGGATGGCTCGAACTATCTTGGCTCGATTTATCGGATGGCTTGAACTGTAATCACAGTCCTGGTCACAGTTTTCACACCTTCCTTTGGCTCGAACTCGCTTCGGGTCGCACAGAACTTTTAATCGATTATGACCTTTTGATGAAAGGAACGCCATAATTGATGCCACACAGGTTGCAAACATGTAATCGACTCACTCGTTAATTGATTGAGTAAAAGATGACATTGTGTATCAAATCTGTCGTTTTTAATAGATGCAGCATCATTGTGGCTGATGTATGTTTTGTTTCTTAGTGCGCTGTTACATGTACCCATGTATGTGCTACGTAAAAACGTACTGATATAATTCACTATATGGTATTCGTTTGATTCAATGTTTAACTGTTTTAACATATTGATTAATAAAAATATTAAGTATATATTTCGTTCTTATTAATTCGAAAGCTGAAAGTAGTTCGAAGTAGTACGGTGTTATGGCACGGAGTTTAGGCAGTATAAATACTCTTTAACTGGAGGTTCAAATGTATTGCAGACTTATGTTAGTAAACAAAAGTACATAAGAAATCGGATGGTTCGAATTCCGGATGGCTTGAACTATTGTTTTCGGTCCTGACGCGTTCGAGCCATCGGGTTTCGATTGTATATATATTTTCCTTATCAAAAGTTGTTATTCGAAACGCAGAGAAAATGTTTTTCGCCCTTATTTACATGAAGTACAAATGCAAATGATTGAATAGGTAGTGTTATTCAACATAATTTATTTTGAATTGGTATAAGTAGTTCACAAATAGACGTATAAAGAACCTTTAGAGTGATCCCTCTAAAAACAACATATGCAAAACGGACAATTTAACTTTGCAGTGTCCACGTTTAGATAGAATGTGTATACCACGATTTCATGATTGCACGTCACAATTGGTCAACCTCATTAATTTCATTTTTGATTTCCATAATTTTTGGGTTGAGGTCGAGAGGGATGTGGGGGGAATGACACTGATTTAAATTAAAGTTTGACCGAACATCTTCTTAAGCCGTTTTTAAATAGCACAAATGATGGAAATATTTTGTATCGGTTTACGCCCATATATGGAGGCAGTCTTTCCAATAGTAAAAGCTTTATCGCAATGCGTGCAGTCTGGATATTTCGAAAGTCCTTACGTCAATCCATTCAACACAATAAGAACAGTGAACAACGACAAACATACACTCATAAATAAATTTGTGAAATGCTTTTTTTATACATAATTTTCGAACAATACAATGTCAATAAGTATGAGTAACAAATATAACTCACAAAAAAAAGATTTTTCAAACAATAATTTAAAAAAAAACTTTATCGACAATGACGACAGCTTCCATATTAGCAACTAATCCTTTCATTTAACCATGTTAAACCAACCGAAAGAATGTTAATAATTCTATAATGTTAATAAAGCAAATTATATATAACACTTATCTATTTGCAAAACCTATCTAACCAGTCGTAAGATAATGCAAATGGTCTGTCATCAAATTATTGGAAAATTCTTAACATGGTTTAATGAGGCAGGCGCCACTGATATTAGTGACATATACATGTTTCAATCCAGGCTTTATGAGTGGCCTTTCTGAACTTTGAAAGCAAATCAGAAAAATATTTAAAAATTGTATGTCAAAGTTATTAAAATAACATAAAATTAAACTTGCGTCACATGTCCGTATGTGTTTTCACTTTTTTGAGACTACAAAACAAATTAAGAATTGCATGCTTTCAATGAGTGTGAACCTGTTTATTTGTTTTAGTTAGTTGACTATATGTGTCGCGTTCTGAGAAAACTGGGCATAATGCATGTGCGTAAAGTGTTGACCCAGATTAGCCTGTGCAGTCCGCACAGGCTAATCCGGGACGACACTTTCCGCCTTAATTGGATTTTTGCTAAGAAGAGACTTCATTTAAACGAAAAATGTAAAAAAAACGGAAATTGTTGTCCCTGATTAGCCTGTGCGGACTGCTAATCTGGCATGACACTTTACGCACATGCATTATGCCCAGTTTTCTCAGAACGCGACTCATATTACTTTGTCACACGTGGAGAAAAGTTTAAATCTGCTGCTGACCAGACGCTGTGAATATAAATTATTTATGTGGTAGAAATATGTATTTTTATCAGAATTCCAAGCGGTTTTTGTTTTTGTCTGTTGTTTTTTGTTGCAAACAGAAGATACAATTCGATAACTGTTGACATCGCTACAGATGAGTGTTGAAACACGCTAAAACTTAACTAAAACTATGTTTAAAATCCACTCCGTATTCATGTTTAAATTAAGATAAAAGTATTTTTTAAAGATTAGATGCAATCGACTGCTCATTAAATGTTCGGTAACAAGCATTACTTATTACATTTGTATTGTTCATGGTTTCAACAAATACGTGGTAAAAAGAGTCGCCATGTGCAACTTAAAACCCACTATTTATACAACCTCTTTATAATATATACTGTACTTAATAGTACTTAATATTGCGTATTGTACGTGTAACGTCCGTTAGCACATGCATGAAATTGTTTCCTAATACGGATTGAATGTTCCGCTGACATGCATAATATCGTAGACGTTTGATATAAGTGAATTTGATATACTATTATTACTTTATTTATCGTTTATCAATACAAACACAACAGTAACATTGTCAAATAGCGTATGATAAAATCAAACAAACATGTCTGTCTCGTACATTCTTCATAAAAGCATCACGTTGTTCTCAGTGTTTATACGTGTGTATATTGTGTTCATTGCATAAATACGAAGATTTTAATGTCATTTCAAGTACAATTTATAAATAAATAATCAAATAGAAAGAATACTTAAAGTACTTATAAGATAACGCAAATGATTTATTTAAAACACTATTGAGACTCTATTGAGACACTATCGCAGCTCATATCCCCTAACATTAATTCCATTATTATTACAATGTATGTGTGTTTGTCTGAGAAATCAATTTGCTACTGCTGTGCCCTCAAGTCTTGTCGTGTCAACAAGAACAAATGAAGAAGGTTTGTCTATATTTTCTTGTGTGTGCCTCTGAAAGTTGTCTTCTGGTGTTCAACCAATATGTTTACCTTAGTAGTTTATGGTACTTGATGTTTGTCGTAGAAGGTTGACGCAATGTAAACCAGCACGTTGTTGATATACTTTTCGTACGATTGGCAGTGGTTTCAACAATCTTTTATGCATAATGTACAAATACAAACACATAAGGCGATTCTTATCAATATACATGTGTATTTAAATAAAACATTTCTAAAGAATATTTATAAAAAGTTGACATTCAATATGATCCCAAGGCTTAAAATTGCAGAAGTGATGTTATGTTGTTCCAGAAGCATACACAGCTATCCCAAACACGAAAAAGTTGATAACGCGTTACCAAAAACGATCTAAATATATCAATTTGTGCCCCAAAATATATATATATTACCAGCTACACTGTTAGATACTGATGGTGTATGGGATAAACAGCTCGAGTATGGTATGACATTACTGATGGTGTATATCCCATACACCATCAGTTACTAACAGTGTAACGATTATATTTCACCGACTTCGTTTATAATATATAATATATAATATATAATATATAATATATAATATATAATATATAATATATAATATATAATTTAAATAAATAATAGATAATATATAGTATATAATAAATAATAAATAATAAATAATAAATAATATATAATATATAATATATAATAAATAATAAATAATAAATAATATATAATATATAAAATATAATATATCAACATAAAATATAATATATAATCTATGATATATAATATATAATATATAGTATATGATATATGATATATTATATATGATATATTATATATTATATATTATATATTAATAAAAATACTTTTCTAGCAATTTATCGAACATACGCATTTTTTTTTACTTTGAAAGGAGTATGAAAATTACTCGGGGTGTATGGAAATTACTCGGGGTGTATAGAAAATACTCCATGGGCACCTGACCGCTCTAAGCCAATCGGATTAGATCATTTTTGTAGGAGCTGATATATATATGATAAAACGTCTGTAAGAAACAATACTTGACAATTTTAATAATAGTTATGTTAGTCAAAATCTCTTTAGACAAAGGCGCACGTAAGAACACAATTTACATTTAATCGGAAGTATATCAAAAGTATTTTTTATCGCGTTAAAGAATCTATATTAAAATGTGTTCGCGATAAACCGTTATTTGGCAATGCAGTTGCAAACCAACATGTTAAACGTTATAGCAACACAATATGTTTGCTACTCCAAAAATAGGTCATTTAAGTATCGAAATATCCCTAGAACTGAAGTAGATGCATGACTTTCCTTTCCTTATCTTGGCGGACAGGAAGATAAGACTTTCCATTAACAAGTTTAGCCTTAGAATTTCCAGTTCCGCTTGTATAACAAAGATCTGCAAATGCGCCTTTGCATACACTATGCTACAGATGCATTTCATTGTACTTAACGAACACATTGAGGTTATATACCGATTCTTGTTTTTTCTTCCGGGTATTTTTCTACTTATACTTATTGGACAATCCGATCGAGAAATAAAATGTTGCATTACATTGTACGTAACTATTCCATGTAAAATGTATGTAGTCCCATATCATAACTTTAACATAACATGACGATGGAACGTAAAATATCACGATCGGGCTATACGTTTGTATGTACCGTTGTCGTTGACGTTCAAGTTGTTATACAGGTTTTTCGAAAATTCACTAAAAGCGAACTTTAAAAAAAATATAAACGAGCTTTTAATTTTCATATACGATCCACTTGTTTGCTATTTAAAGTACAAAATTTGTGTTCGGTACAATACAATATATATCATAAACATCTTTTGGATACTTTAAATATAGCCCCCACCCATCTTCTCGAAGAATAATGTCCACACCTCGGAGTTCGACCTATGTAAACATCACTTTCATCGGGGTGCAATCAATACTGTACCTGTCAACTGCCCATCATATTTATATTTAAATATCTTCTATGTTTTTAAACACCACTACGCTCCAGACTTTAACACATATATTAATGTTGTACATATCATACGCATAATATACCTGCTCTGCCATGAACATCGTCGGATCTCAATATAAATTCAGTTTATATACAATTGTACTAAACACAAAAACATATTGGCCAACAAACTATCAATTGTGTCGCGTTCTGAGAAAACTGGGCAATATGCATGTGCGTAAATTGTCATCCCGGATTAGCATGTGCAGTCCGCACAGGCTTATCAGGGACGACGATTTCCGCTTTTTTGAAATTTTTCGTTTTAATGAAGTCTCTTCTAAGCAAAAATCCAATTTATTAATGAACCCATATAGAAATATGAATGGTTCATGTACATTATGTTTTATTTACTTTAATTTATGTGGTATAGACAGTCGGAACTTATTGAATTTGTTTATGCCGCCTATTGAACATAGCAGATAAACCTATTCCATATTACAACAATTTCATATAAAAACTAAAATAACTGAATATCATTGCGCAACAATATTATTGTCTCCGACATATTTGTGTGCAGATTTGAAACACAGACGATACTTCCATTTAGACCGCAAACTGTAGCACATCAACACCACCACAAAAGCACAATGACAACAACGACCTGAGCAACGACATTACCCTATTTAATGCTAATTAAAACAGGTCTAGATAGAGATTTTTGTCTTTCAAATGAAAACAACATACGCGAAACGTTCAAGTCCTTTTAGATGATAACGGGAAGGTTGTCCAATTGAAGGTAAAGAATGATTTACGTTGTCCCTGGTGGTAAAGACAGGCAACGCAAGAGCTAGTGAAATGTAAACTAGTGTGTCTGGATTCGGCTTGAAGTTAATACTGTTCATACAGTTCATACAAGTTCTCAAGTATTATACTTTATGGATACTTACTTGCTTTCTTATTATGTGCCAAGTGTGAGGTTTTGATCTCCTTAAAACCGGTGTTTATTGACCGTTCCAAGGCAATTACCCCAGTTGTATTCATTTTTGTATATTTGTAGTGTGTATTGTTTAGTACCATTGTTTTGTGTCTCACTGTTTAGCAATTTGTTTCCTGTCCTAAATAATGGACCGCATATTATTTAATGTTTATCTCCTATTGGTTGTAAGCTGAAGTAGCACCATGTGTAATAATTGATTTAGGTAATACAGTTATTTTGATCCCATGGGGATATTGGCGATAACAAATCTTATAACTATATTATCAGCTTTATTTCTCCATTCGAAGTTCTTTTTTTTTTGCTTTTTGAAATGAGGAACAAATAAAACTCACCTTACTAACTGGGTTTATTTTGCGTCGTTTAAAATAACGAGATCTCAAATAGTTATAATATATCTTAATGTGTCGCTAGTAGAAAACTGGGCATAATGCATGTGCGTAAAGTGTCATCCCAGATTAGCCCGTGCAATCCGCAAAGGCTAATCAGGGACGACACTTTCCGCCTAAATTGGATTTTTGCTAAGAAGAGACTTCATTCAAACGAAAAATTCAACAAAAGCGGACAGGCTAATCTGGGATGACAATTTACGCACAAGCATTATGCCCAGTTTTATCAGAACACGACACATATATTCATGCGACACAAGTGCATGAAAATTCAACAAGTTTTTGTACACAGGAAATATTTGAGTTCCGAAAAAGTATGTTGCCACTTATCTGTTTAGTCGACATGATATGTTGTAAATAGTAGTTTACTTACAAACGCATTATTTTTGTGAAATAAAGAACAAAAGTTCAGTTAATTTACTTTAGTAACAGCCTTTAAAAAAATATCATATACAGTTGATATGCTTTGCATTCGTTAACATATACTTGCATGACGTGATTTCATATAAAAACGACCAGCTTAGACGTTCTTCTCTTCACTTTAGGTTTCAACTATTTTACTTTTTCTTTCTGATGGGGCTCAGTGGATGGGAGTCACATATTTACCTTGAAGATCATATAAATTAAATATTATTAGACCGTTAAGCCAATTTTACAATTAACACAGGAGAGCTTCGAAAATAGAGTAGGTTCTATATGGTAGATGTTTTCCAAGGTATGTATGATGTTTGGAGACGCATACATTCTGGTTCTTCATATCGTCAATCTTATAAATGAGATTTTGAATTAAAAAAAAACACATTTGACTCACAATAATTTATTGTGTATGTTTTTGTACATACCTTTTTCAGATCGTTTCAATTGAATTTTATATAGAATAGAACATAACTCTTAAATACTTTAAACGAACATATTTCAAATACAATGTAACAACAATACATTTCAAACAAAGAACAAAATCATCAATGACTACAAGCATCAACAAGTTCACTACATGTTCATCATGTTTAACCAAAGTATGGCTGCTAATATTTTGTTATTCAAATAATGCTATACTATATATCTGGTCAGAAAACATATTGACCGTTGCTATCATAATGCAAATGACCTGTCACCAAATATCAACACAGGCGCCACAGATGCTACTGAATGATACATGTTTCCCTCGAAGCTTCCTGTACCGCAATGGCTCTTCTGAACGTCAAATAATTTATTCTGCTTTATGGTCGTGGGCTTGCATTCGTAATTTATCTAGGTATAGTTGTATTATTATAATATTTTTTATATGTTTTGCTGTCTTCTTGAATATATGTAGTATTTTCAAACCATAATAATGTGTCAATACATACGGTATATTGGAATCATAGTATGCCAGAAGTGTCTCTAGTGATAATATTAACCGTTGTTCATGTGTTGTTATCGTCACTTTGTCTGATTTATGCAATTCCAGATTTTAGTTTCCTTTAGTAGTTATTTCAGAGTTTAAGCATGCAGCCCCATTAACCCATTTATGCCTAGTGTCTTGAAAACAAGCCTTGGCAAACAACGTAGACACAGATGAGACGCCGCATGATGCGGCGTCTCGTCAGGGTCTGCGCTGTTTGCTTAAAGGAATGTCTGTAAGAAATATTCTAAAAATAGAAATAAATATACTAGACATCTCTAATTTTGGAAATAAATTGATCCAATTCAGAAGGATGTGAGAGTCCACTAGGCATAAATGGGTTAAATCGTATACTTTAGATCGGATCATGACACGATGACATGTAATGCTGCTTAGTAAAGATTTAGTTTCAATTTTATTCAGCAATGCAATTTACAGACATCAAATGACTATCAAAAGTAAACGTGGACGAGGTATATCGAACTTAAATTGCTTATTATATGTGCCGTCGCGTAGATACGTGAACAAAAACACGAACGTTCTTTTGATCAAAAATATCTTGTCGAGTATATCGGACATTGTTTGATTTTTACTGCTCAGCAATACTATTAGTTCTTGTTTTATTTTATTCCGATAACAAACAATGGCATTAACACAAAAAAAAAACAAGAAACAAAACTCTCAATACATGACAGCAGCAAATTTAACCAAAATGCCAATAAAACAAACTACACAACGAAATTCTCGAGAAAAGACGAATTAAAACAAATTTGTTTACATATGTATGTTGTTTAAAAAAAAACTCGTCTCATCAGGGTCTGCGCTGTTTGCTTAAAGGAATTTCTGTAAGAAATATTCTAAATATAGAAATAAATATACTAGACATCTCTTATTTTGGAAATAAATTGATCCAATTTAGAAGAATGTGAGAGTCCACTAGGCATAAATGAGCACATATGTCAGTGTGGAATGTATTTAACATGTGGAACATAATCATATATACCAATTTCCGTTGTAATTTTGCATTTAAAAACGTCGATAGTTCAATCATTGCAAAAATTGCTTTTGATTTTCCTTATCAAAAGTTCTTATTCGAAACGTAGCGAAAATGTTTTTCGCCCTTATTAACATACATAAAGTTCACATGCAAATGATTGAACGAAATAGGTATGGTAAATCAAAATATTTGTTTTCAAATTGGTATTAGTATTTCATAAATAGGCGTAAACCAAACCTTCAGATTGATTCCTCCAGGAACAACTTATGCCAAACGGACCATTTAACTTTGAAGTGTCCACGTTTAGATAGAATGTGCATACCATGAATTCATGATTGCAAGTCACAATTGCCAACCTTATTCATCTCACTTTTGATTTCCTTAGTGTTTGGGTTGAGGTCGAAAGGGTGGGGAGAATGCCACTGATTTACATTGAAGTCAATTAAGGTTGAATACATTCTGAAGCCGTTTTTTTGAATAAGCACCAATAATGAAAGAATTTTGAATCGGTTTACGCCCATATAAGGAGGAAGTCTTCCTAAATAGTAAAAGCTTTATCGTAATGCGTGTAGTCTAGATATTTCGACAGTCCTGACGGCAATCCAATCAATACAATTAGAACTGTGACCAACTATAAAATATACTCACAAGTACGTTGGTGAAATGCTTTTTTTATATTAATCATTTAATGTACAAACCACTTCTTTGATATACAAAGCCAAGGCTCAATTACAGATAATAAATGGGTGTCAACCTTCGTAGCTCCTTAAGCGACTTTACTTTATTACTTTGGCAAACGTCGATAACAGTCGTCAATCTTTTGTAACCAAGACATTAAGAACATTAATCACTTGTCTGGAGAATCATGCGTATTGTTATACGACTGAAAAACTGTCCAAGAGTCGTTTTCTGTTTGGACTGTGTGTAGCTTCACGAAGAGTATATATGTCAAATGACAATATTAACATACATGTTTTGTTTGTATATGCCGACGTTCGTTCGAAACACAACCAAGTCAAATACATAGAGAATACTATGTTAGTGTGATTGTGTACTAAAATTTATCCCACGAGTGAAGAAAGGTTTACATTGTGAGGCTTGCTGAGCCTTGTAAGCCTTTCTGAGACGAGTGTGATAAATTTAAGTATACAGTCACACTTACATAGTATTCCATTTATCCTACAATATATTTTTATATATAATTTATGCCTGCTGCAATCAAAATAGTAGTATTTAATTGATAAAGTAAAAGCAAAAACACACAACAATTAATTATGCCAGCAAAATAAATAGAAAAAAAGGAACAGGAAGACATACTTAAAACACGAATAACAGAGTAAGAACAAAAAACATCAATAAATAGCAATGATCTAGACAAATATAAAAAAACTGAGCGACTCAAAAAGTGAATTAAATAATCTAATTGAAAATAATATTAAAGGAATACTGCTACGAGATAAGGCACAGTGGATTGAAGGTTCCGAAAAGAACTCCACATATTTTGCGAATCTGGAAAAAAGCGAGCAGAGGCTAAAACTATAAAACAACTTAAAATAAATAATAATAATACCATAATACGAGATCAGAAAAGACATACTAAATCGAATGGCAAACGTTTATAAAAATCTCGATAAAAAAAACCCCAATAAAGACATAAACAATTATGAACGCTTCTATACTAACATTTGCAATAAAATAAGTCCAGAACAAACGCAAAATGAACAAAAGTATCTATCAGAGCATGAATGCGCTAAAGCATTGCTAGACATGAAAAACAATAAAAGTCCAGGATCAGATGGTATCTCTGCAGAATTTTATAAAATATTTTGGACAGATATCAAGCAGTATGTTGTAAGCTCGCTTAACTATTCTTTAGACTCCAATAACCTAACAGACTTGCAAAAACAAAGCATAATTACCTTACTACCCAAGACCGGAAAAGACACCCTTTTAATCGATAACTGGAGGCCTGTTTTACTTTTAAATGTTGACTACAAAATAGCTACAAAATCCATTGCCAATCGTATAAAACCTTTCTTAAATCATAAAATCAGTACAAATCAAACCAATTTTATCAAAGGAAGATACATTGGCGAAAATGTTAGACTTTTACAAGAAATTTTCGAACAATGGATGAATCTAACGAAGCCGGTCTCATATTTTTTTCTGATTTTAATAAAGCCTTCGACAGTCTTCATCATGAATTCATTTTTATATGCCTCCGCCATTTCGGTTTTAATGAACACACTTTACAGTGGGTTATGTTATTCTACAAAGATGCATTATCTTGTGTTACAAATAATGGTCATTTTTCTGATTGTTTTAGTATAAAAAAAGGGGTCAGACAAGGATGTCCTTTATCGCCTTACCTGTTTATTATATGCATTGAGCTGATGTCGATAGACATAGAGCTTAACACACACATAAAAGGAATACAAATTACTAATATAGAATTAAAACGGTCACTTTTTGCTGATGACGCTTCTTTCATACTAGACGGTTCGCGTATATCGTTTGAAACATTAATTAAAATCATAGACGAATTTGCAGCTTTATCCGGACTCACTTTAAACAGGCATAAATGTAAAATCCTTAAAATAGGTGCACTTAAAAATAGCCCAATTGAGTTTTGTAAACACAAACAGTTCATCTGGAACTATAACCATGCCTGAATTTTAGGGATAGAATTTAGCAACGAACCAAGAGAAATAATGTCATTAAATATTCCTGCAAAAAATCATGCTTTTAAAACTTGTTTAAATAAATGGAAACGTTGGAAACTATCGTAAATTGGAAAAATTAAAGTTTTGAAATTTTTTGCAATACCCAAGCTTGGATATCCATTAACAGTGCTACCAAATCCATCTCACGATATCATTTCAAAAATAAAATCGCAATGTTTCTAATTTCTGTGTGACAAAAAACCAGAAAAAATTGCCAGAAAACGAATCATACAAGATAACACCGATGGTGGCTTAAAATGTTAGATATTGACCTATTTTTAAAATCCCTCAAAGCCAGTTGGGTAAAAAGATTACTATTTCAACCAGACTAAAACTGATTAAAATATATACCAATATGCTGAGTAATTATGGCGGAATGTTGATTTTAAAATCAAATTATTATAAAAAAGAAGTAAAAGACCTAAACATAAAATCGGAGTTCTTACAATGTCTTAAAAACATTTTGTGTGGATGGCTCAGTGTCTCATTGGAAAAAGATGAAATACCAATACAGAAACAAATTATCTGGAATAAGTCATGTATTAAAAACGAAAATAAAACTTTTTTCATTAAAACATGGTTTGAAAGAGGTATTCAATATATTGAACATGTATATGACTTTAGGAAAAGAGAATTTTACACTTTTCAAGATATTATAAATCTTTATGAAATATTTAAAGCAGACTATATTAAATACCATAAAATTGTCAAAAGCATACCCGCTGAATGGAAAAAGAAACTAAAAGAGAACAATATCAATTATACAACACCGCAATACATGCTTAACAAAATAACAGAACATACAAAACATGCAAACTAGTTTATAAATCACTTATACGAAAACACAAACCGGAAGAGTTCAAACAATTTGATAAGTGGACAGACACGCTAAATAATCACGACATTAACCAAGGAACCATCTTCAGCAAACCAATCAAATTAACAATTGACACCAAACTAAGAAATTTCCAATATAAATACCTCATGCTAATTTTACCAAACAATACCTTCCTCCATGAATGAAATCTTGTTCCGTCAACATTATGTGATTTTTGTTATATGCACTCAGAAACCAATACTCACGCTTCAACTTAATTCTCTTAAAGAGTCTTGTTAATCCATGAACAGAAATTGTTTGAAAAAGATACATAATGTATATGACACATTTTTTTTTTACTTTTTATATTTATTCGTATTTTACCGTAGATTGTTATGACTTAACGTGTATGGGCTGTTATTAATTCTGGGATATGTGGGAATTTGGGTTGGCCATCAAACCGGTTGAAGCCCCAGTGCTTTGTACGGACAGCTTCAAGGCAATGTTCGTAGCTTTTATCATATTACTAGTGTTGTGTTTGATGAATTAACTAGATCGTATTATTGTAGCGGACGGTAAAAAGAATTCTTCTCCTGATAATGTTTTGAGAGTTCAATGATAAATATGCTCATTACGCTTTCAATATTATTTCCTCTTTACATTCAAATGCAAACTAATACGGATAATATTTTCACTGATTTTTTTTTTAAAGGTTGATTTTGTTTGTCTATGTTGAACTATGCGTTTGGTTGAATATCTTGTCCGATAGCGACACGTGTTGTTTGTTACATTTTAATCGCTGTTTGAAGAATGGTTATAGAACTGGTAATGCCTTATGGTAATTCGCAGTACTGATGGATATAGAACAAGATAAGGTGACACAGATCGTACCTTTATAGGGTTTTAACCCCGTAAACAACAGTTGCCGGCACAAACTCTTTTATTTATAAGTAGTGCTGTATTTGAAGAAGAAGGAGAAATCAGTTTTTGATTGTGAAGCATAACATGGAACAATTGACGCATATTTTGGCACTCCTTGTGACTTGTGGACAAGGTATATGTATTTATATTTTTTTCATTTCGTCATATTTTTTATAGCAATGCTTACGTTATTAACAATACAATTGATAATTATACACTGTTGTTAAGGCATAGCTGAAAGTGTGTTGTCTTTTAAACATGGAAATATTGATTTTTATCTCGCCAGCTTACAGTTAAGCTGTTGTAGGATGTCCTATAGACTTCTCTCGACACGGGGACTCGTGCTATCATTTCGTTTCCACGCCTGACTTGACCTGGTGGGATGCCATGGTAAGAATATAAACAAATTGATACACCAGTTCCATCACCATTCCGTAGATACTTTTTATTATCAGTACCCTGTCCAGTGTCCATTATTTATGGTAAGTGACCAATTAGTTAGAAATTTGACCCAGCACAAAAGCACTCGACACAGCTCAGAATTATACGAAACATACATCTACAATGAAAATATCTGAGGTCATGCCTTGTAAAGTTTTGTTTTGAGGCTTTTACAAAACATGTATGTGTACATTTCAATTTAATTACCTTTTAACCTCTCAATGGTTTCATGCAAACCAAAGCACCACTATTGTCACTTCCTGAGGTACGAAGAACTGGATTAAAAAAACAATACGGTAATCATCTCGTGTTTTAATACCATGCAGTTAACTATTTAGATCATAGTCAGCCTGATTGAAGTTGTTGTTGTTACTTACACATGTTTAAAGTATAAGCATTATAAATTAAGTGCACTTTTTATCAGGCAAATGTCAAAATAAAACCCATTAGTAAAACGAACATTTACGAGATTNGCACTCAGAAACCAATACTCACGTTTTCTGGGACTGTCATTTTATTCGAAAGTTTTGAATGGATATCAAAAACTTTATTTACAACCAGTTAGAAAGGTTGGAAAACATTGAACTAAATCTTGCAATTATATCATTCTGCAATTTGACCATAGCTGATTCCAACAATGCACAAATTATAAACTCTGTAGTATTATTGGCTTATTATTTTATCTTCAAATGCAAACAGGAAAAAACAACACCACACATAGATGCTTTTGTGTTCTTTTTTAATAATAGAATTAAACTCGAGGAAATAATCGCGACTATACAAAATAAACTACATATATTTAATACTCGTTTGGTGCGTTTTATGCTCAATAAGTACACATAACGTAACAAAATAAAAAAATAAAATTTAAATATACTTCATAACAGAGGTACACCTACCTTAAAGCAACATATTTTTTTTCTTCTCATACTATTCCATATCAGTTAACCTTTAAACCATGTTTGATATTGTCACTGTTTTAAACATTAACTTTTTTATTTAAAATAACCATATTCCTTTGTTAGCTATAGCTATGTACCATAACTAATATCCAAAAAAATGTTAAAAAGATATAATGTTTTAGTGTATTTACGGAAACAAATATGTTATTTGCAAAATAAATGATTACGATGGAAATAAAAAATGGAATTACAAAAAAAAAGAAAAAAAAAGAAGCAAAAACACAAAATTAGTTGTTTCTTACATTGCTTAGTAACATTAATTGCGATCTTTCCCCTTTACGGAACTCGAAATAGTCCTTAAGAAATCCACGCAATAAAGAGTAACGAGACAAAATATCGCTATACGCCTCGATTCAAATTAAATCAGCGTTCCAAATGTTACACACTCAAGTAAAACACAGATGGTTTTGTTATAACCACAATTCTTGTTTCACAACTGTAAAATAACAAAAACACAAATGGCTGCCATTTTGAAATTTACAAAATGCAATTCTTTGTGGATAGACATTCTTTGATCAAGTGACAAATGAACGACTTATTCATCAAAGAAATTACCCTTTCAATTCAACATCGATTTCCTTCGAAATGTTAAAAACAACTCACTGACACTTTTCTTAAATTTAATCAATCAATTGTTCAACAAAACATTAAGTTATTCGAGTACATTCGACACTTTATAGAAATCGAAAATGCAGTCTCACCAGTTTCATTCCACTTTTATATCCCAACACTGTTATTCACATTCATAATATTATAATAATCCATCGTAAACACACTCACACTCGTTACACGACTGCATACCCAATGACCTGAATGACGCAATCAAGGGATTTCGTCAGCTGTGTAGTAAAATATGGTCTTGCGAATTCAAACAGTTACGCAATCGGGTGCGTACATTAGACTCGTGGTTGCAGTGTCAGGCTACCACGCGAAAGACCCGAGTTCAATCCCCCGTTGGATCCTTTTTTTTTCTTTTTCAAGTTAAATTGTCTACTAGTTGTAAGTGCATTTGACCTTTTAACAGGGGTGAAAGGCCAAAAAAAAGTAGTCCCCATGTACATGTTCTAAAAATATCTGTGGCATAAACCTTATAAAAAAAACTGTTTTATTTGGTCGTGCCCCTGAATGAGTCTGCTGTTTCTGGTAATGGTATTTGTTCAATCCGTGTATTTTATAAAGCCCACAGACCTAATATTCGTAATTGGTTTTGATCATAGTTAAATTAGCATAATTTGCAGTAATATGCACTTTGATTTGGGACATGTTAAGCATTCTCAGTTAATGTCTTCTATTCACGATATCAAACATATGAGATGATTCTAATCAATATCTTAAAATGCAATATTTACATCGCATCTTCGTGGCATTTTGACAGTGAATAGAATACCACGGATTCAAAAGGCACATGTTCTCTCTGCGACATGATCGTATATTACAACAAAATACACATATTTAATAGTTCCATTACTATATTAACAAACACGTATTGTACCCTGCGGGTATACATTTGGATATAAATATATTTACTTGAATAGTATTGTAAATAATCATAAATGCCAAACATGTTTATCTGTGACACTTAAAGGCTCATAAAAGGTGACAAATCCAATTATTATGCATATAAGCTGGTCTAATTTTTACCGGATTTCAGTTACTCTTGCAAACAAAATGATAATAACACAGCTTAGGTGCAACGTTGTCAAGAATTATGGAAGATATACCCGTTTCATAATTGGAAGAAATGTTTATAACTTTGCAACTAACATGCTGTGTAGCCTCAAAGCGTTGACGTATGCTTAAAATACCCGAAAGAAAATTCAATTTTCATTATATTTTTAACAAATAGTTACTAGCAGAAAGTAACTTATTGATCTTATAACGTTTTAACCATTTATAAGATACCTACTTTGTGAGTGATACCGGAAAACGCTGAAAAGCAACGATATATTTTGGTGATCTGAGTCATCGGAGCGCTTACTCTATCCCGAGTAAACACTGTGTTTTGAGCTCAAAACAAGTTGTATTGCTCATTTTTTATGGTAATGTACAGTAACATTTATTTATATATAGTTTTTTGATAACTTTTATAAATAAAATATGCATTTTTTTTTAAATCGGTAATAATTACGGATCGTCACCTTTTATGAGCTTTTAATAACGCATGTAATATTGATGACCAAAAGTGTTATATGAACACCTATATTGGAATAAGAGATACTTAACGATAGTGTGTTCTTTACTTGTAAATATCTAACGTGTTTAAATTATTATTTTTAAGTCTTGGAAAGAGCGTTGGAAACTAAACGAAACCTTTTCGATTTTATCTTGAGACGTAGGTGATTTAAATCGTCAAGTTACTATGCTGTATAATTCAACAGTTTTATAATAACATACACTGCTAGGGAAAAATGCATATAATAAATAACATAATTGACAGTTATACGTATACTATTTAATGTTATAACTTCGTTTCAAACTGATTCTTGGTTACGAAAGTCATGTCATATTTTCTAATTACGAAACTACCGACAGGAATTATAAATAATCTAACAATTGATAATTTACTCCACAACCATGTCCAGCTATCTAATACAGCGTGTTTTTTTATTAAAAGTTTTAAACACGTTTCTAATGCTCCGAATTTAAATAAAGTATTTTTAGCAGTAAGGTATAGATAAGAAATTATAACTTCTAATGTTTCTCTTATTTCTTAATTGATGCCGAAGTATAGTGTCTAACGTTTCTTTTAACATTTTTTGTTCGTTTATTCATTATATATATTTTAGTCTTACAGTAATCGATAAGGTTAGACAAATCGATTTATACTGCAAACAATCCTTCAACTTGATATCAAAGCATGACTCTCATATTCTTAGCATCGCAAACAGGAGATACGACGTTCTATTAACTAGTTAAGCCCTAGAGTTTCTAGTTTTGCTTGTATTCCAACAGAATGAAGCTTTTAAGACATAATGGTAACGCTACAATACTATTCTTGCAAAAGCGATTGCAGAATATACTAGTTTTTTGCCAATACAGGGCTCTCATTTTTTAATTTTACGTTCCAGCTTTACCTAAGTTAACATCTTAATGAAAATCGATCCACGATTTATTATTTTTAAAGGATTAAGAACAGGAATGATGCCCGTTGACGTATTATCACCCGTGGAACATTTGTCTTATATTGTAGTGACTGATTTAAGGAACTCCCTACGGTAGGCAGACAATGTCGTCAAAGATCATACGGTCTGTGCACAGGCTGATCAGGAACGACACTGCACGCAGGTACATTTTGTCAATATTTTCCATGACAGGCGTTATGTATATAATATGTTAAACAGATGGGTGAAAGTTCACATGTTTTCGTGTAAATGTATATGAGATTTATATTCATTTGATGTTTGAAAAAGATAACACACTGCATGGTATTAATTGATCCATTGCCTTTTATAAACAAGGTTGGAATATAAGCAAACTCAACAACCAATCAAACCTATTGTTAATGTTTCATTCTCATAATTAGACACGAAGTGTTTGACAATGCACACGATTTATGCTAAATCCTGTTTTCCTTAATTTGTTTATGGGAAGCGACACCTTGGTTTAGAGTATTTTACAGACAAAATCAGCATATCCCCCTTCTCAGATGTTTTACTAAGGCGAACGATTACTAATGGACATATAATAAGGATACATGAATTATGTACATGTTCTGTCTCCATCGGTGACGATATGAAATCCTGCAAACCTTACAGAGGCCTGACTGCGATCCAGAAACGATCGATGTTTATTATCGTTTGTGTTGCGAAAGTGCAAGTGAGTAGAGTATCAAAATTTGATTATTGTATCAAGGAATAGATCCAATAAGAAAGCCAAGGCTGTGATGAAAGAATGCTGAGCTTACTCACGTTTAATTATGGAAAATTCGGTGACCGTTTCTTGTGAGGTTTGTGAATTAGGACAATTATGCTCTTTACAATTGCTAAAGTCGTCGAAAAAATGTTGTTAACGAATGTAAATAAAGTTATGCTTGTTAAGCAGAGCATATACAGATAAGTTTGTCAAATCATAAAGGCTTGCACAACTTTTTAATGTTTTGTTACCGTAGCGTAAATGGAGTCCAGTAAGATACTCTTATCATATTTAAAGTGGCTTACAACCGACAGGCGGTACATTCATGACAACATGCAAATAATGGTTCACTCGGAGGTTATGTATCTAGTTTATGCATCCTGTACAGTTATAGTGATAAGTTATTTAACGCGGGTTCTGTTAAATCACATACCCCTTTTACATTTCTTTTACGTAGTGAATATCGAATAAACTGGTTTTCGTTGAGTGTATATGTAGTAATTATCAGTTTTCAGATTGTCCTGCGCTCGAAAATATTTTTTAATCGTTCATTTAACGATGTATATTCTTTATTAAGCAACAGGTATCACTTTTTTTCAGAAACAGATAACGCCAAAATCGTTAATTGCGTTTGATCTGCAGTGTGTACGTTTAGGTTAAATATTCATGACATAATTTCATGTTGCAAATGACCGGCCTTATTAACTTCACTTAAGGTTTATTTCTTTGTGTTTTTTTAAGCGTCGAATGGGGGACGATGGATGATGAACAAATTCAATAAGACGTCAATTTTCATTGAATCAATACTAATATTAACACCTTCAAATACACGATTGAAAAATCATTTTAAAAGGAAAGACCAGTTGCTAATATGTTTTATCCCCGAAACAAAAACCGATACTGTTTATCTAAACGCAATACATCTTTGAACGTTGCAACGGTAATGCAAATGGCCTGTCTCAAAATTATTGGTTAATTCATTACACTGTACAAAACAGGAACCACGGCAGCTAGTGACTTTATTTTTTTCTTCCTAGGCTCCGTGTGCTGCAATGGCTTTTCTGAGTTGTGAAAGGATTTCCAATATTCTGCTGTATGGCTACTGGCTTGTTTTCTTAGTTAACCTAGGTATGTTTATTATATTTTTAATATAGTGGTTCTTTTGTTTTCTACTGCTATGAATTTAATATATAAGTACAATAATAATGTTTAATGCCATGCCTATAATTGACATCAATTATGTTCTAGCATTCATATCATGTTCAAAATATAATGTCAATTAATCTTACTAAATAACCGTCTTTGAATTATGTATTTTGCCCAGTTATCTAAAAAATAAGGCTGTTAACTACATCAATCCTTAACAGCTATTTACGTTTTATTCAATGAAATTGGCTAGTTTCCTTTTGTTATTAATTTAGAATTTTAGCATACGCAGCTTTTTTGTCTAAATATGATCCTCAAATATAGGTCGTGAACTTTGCAAACCAACTTAGAGCAACACTGCTAGTTTATATTATCTTACAAAACATTGTATTAAAAGAACATTCAGTATGCTCAGGATGACGATAAATAACAAGAAGTACTTATGATTGTATTGCATTTTATACCATTTGTATAGCGAATTCGGTTGAATAAAGCCCCGTTGATTACATTTCTGCTGAAAACCACGGCACGAAATGACGTCATTTTTCGACAAAATGACGTCATAAATCCAGCGAAATTATCCAGTTTTTGTTTACATAAAAAAGCTTTACTGAATAAAAAGTGGGATAAAAAAAATGATGGGTAAGTGTTGATTATAGATCAAGTTTATCATGCTCGGCACGAAAACGAAAAGTCTCGTGCGTTTTGTTTTCTAAGCCTCGCATGATAAACCTGATCTATAATCACCACTAACCTATTATTCTCTATGTTTGCTTACTCATGAAGTGTTTCCACATTTGTACAATATATGTGTCAATGTCAGTAACCGACAGGTCAACAGTCTCAGTCCATTCCATTCCAATTTGTCCTTTTCATCACCTTAGTGCAAGTAAACTATTAATATTCGGTGTTCCAGGATTGACTGATAATCAAAATTAGTCCATATTTCTCGAAGTTCAACAATTTATAAATCCGATTTTGTAATTTAGTACTTTGTTAAAAGTGTAAATATTTGTTTTTTATGTAGCGATATATGTCGGTTTTTGTTACAACCTTCCTCGTTAGTAAAATGTTGCGCTGGGTTGAGTCGAGCAAACTGTTTATATATCTCGTTTTTATTCCTTTTTTTTCTTATTATTTATAACTGTATTTTAGATAATATATTGTGCCTTTTTTCTTTTAATTCAATTATAACATGATGTCTAATAATTCACAATGGTGCTTATTGAGCGTTTTTTGTTACCTCAAACCATTCCGAAAATGTTAGGAAAGGTCGTCAACTAATCGTTCGAAAATGTGTGAGTCAACCATATGTTCAAAACTCATCAGCTTCTATAACTATATTCATCTCACTGTTATTAAAATGTTTTCAATTGAAAGAATATATGTATGTATACATGTATATGAAAAAACACAGTTTTCAACTAAAGTAACAGTCTTTAATAAAAATATATTTCTTGTTAGCAAACTCGAGTTTGGCAAATTAATCAACTTTCTCTTTGTCAGAGAATGTAACGTATTTTCCAACATCGGATTAATCTTTTTTTAAAGTAATTGCTTAACCTTTCAAGTAAATTTCTAGCTGATTATTTATGAATCATTTAAAGAATATTTATTGATTTTGTTTGAAGAGTACGATGCCGGCCCATCAAATAGATTAATCACCATGCAATAAATGCATCTCGGCGTTCAATCTCATTGTTCTTACTTTTGATACACTTGCATAATAACATGGTGATGATAATGGTAATGTCGCTGCAGGTACAAATGCATTATTATGAGTTTTTGGAAACACAAAATAAATAAGAATTTGATGGAAAGAGTGTAACATGTTTGCACTAACAGTCTTTCATTATCTATTCTAAATATAATACACCTTATTAACTTAGAGACACATCTTGTATCGCTCTAAGCAGAACATGTTTCCGTTTGTCTTTATATAATTATTCGTCTTGAACAAAAGATTTAGCAGATATGTACATGTGCTTCATTGTGTACGTGCCTCTGAAAGTTGTTTTCGGTAGGCACTAGAATGTGAAAATGGTCGTGCAATGTTTTTAACCTAATTTAAACCAACATATACTGTGATTACTTTTCCTTTGAACACCATTAAAGCTCTTTAGTGCTGGAGTTTTTTTCTTCATCTGGACCCGACCTCTTAGTTCATGTTGTTGTGGCGAATTAATAATAGTGCCCTCTCAGTTGTCTGTTGAGTTAGGCGAAACATGTTTTAGCTTGGGAGATTGACGTAGAAATCTGATCCAATTTGCAAATTTTCGGTCACCGAAAACATCTTTCGAATTAGTCCTACACACTATGCAAATGATTGACAGAGTTTAAGAGGCACATCAAATCAGTATTAATTAAAGGCGGTTACAAAAGACAAGTGCATCTTCATGAAACAATATACAAAAAAGGATATATTTTCATTATAGTAATACGTAATTAAATTTTCTTACGAATCCTCGTTTTATATAGCTGATAAAACTTAACTGTATATAGTCGATTAAATAATTTTCTAAAGCAAGTAACATAATAGCGACCTTTACTACAAAGCTGTATTATTTATCATTTAGAACAACAAGAAACACACAAACAAAACTCTCACCCATGAAGCAGCAAATTCAACCAACATGCCAATAAATTAAACTACACAATGAAATTCCAGAGATAAGACAAATTAACACAAATTTGTATGAATAGTTTTGTTGTTTAAATACAACCAATGTACGCACAACATACAGTTAATTGGATACTGAGGACAAAAAGCTGGTAATAGATTTAATACTTCATCAACAACCATATTTTGGCTTTTTGGAAATACAGGTTTCATACAGTATACATTTTAACCGATTTAATAACTTTGCATTGTTATGAGCACTTGTGTCAGTGTCAAATGTATTTAACATGTGGAAAATAATCATATATACCAATTGCCGTTGTAATTTTGCTTTTAAAAACGTCGATAGTTCAATGATTGCAAACAAAATGCTTTTGATTTTGGTATATATATATATATATATTATATATTTATTGTCCTTATCAACAGTTGTTACTCGAAACGCAGCGATTTTTTCCCCTTATTTACATAAAGTACACATACACATGATTGAACGCAATAGTTCTTGTATTGTAATTCAAAATAATTTAATTTAAATTGGTATAAGTAGTTCACTATGACGTATAAAACACCCTTCAGAGTGTTTACTCGAGCAACAAGCTATGCCAACATGACCATTTAACTTCACGTTTAGAATATGTATGAAACGAATTCATGATTCCAGGTCACAATATGCCATCCTCATTAACCCCACTTATGAATTTCATAGTGTTTGGGTTGATGTTGAGAGGAGAGGGGGGGGGATTAACGGATTTAGATTAAAGTCAATGTTGAGAGAATATCTTCTGAAGCCGTTTGTTTTCGAATTAGCACCAATAATGAAAGAATTTTTAATCGATTTACGCCCATAAATGGATGAAGTCTTTCCAAATAGTTAAAGCTAAATGCGTGTAGTCTGGATATTTCGACAGTCCTTACGGCAATCCAATCAATACAATTAGAACTGTGACCAACTGTAAAAATATACTCACAAGTAAATTTGTGAATTTATTTTTATAAACCATTTAATTTACAAACCACTTCGGAACAGTACAATGCCAATTTGTATGAGAAACAAATATTACTAACAAAAGACTAAAACAGAAGCTTTACAACAGAACAATATATTTCAAACAAAAATACTATCAACAATGACGACATCATTCATATTTACCAGTGAAATTCGGTTTATTTAACCATCTTAAACCAACAGACACAATGGTAATAATAATATAATTCAAATAAAGCCTTTTCTATATATCTACACGCAAAACATATGTTAACGGTTTAATGATAATACAAAGCTCCGTCATCAATTTTGGGAAATTGCTTAGCATGGTTTATTGGGACAGGCGCCACGGATAATAGAAACGTATACACGTTTCAATCCAGGTTTCATGTTGGCTTTTTTGCACGATAAAATGATTTCACATTTTCTGATTTAAAGTTAAGGGCTTGCCTTTGTAACGTACAAAAGTAAGTTTGAATATATTTCTTTATGTTATTATTAAGCTGGCTGGCTGCTGTTAAAAAATAAATAGTTAAGCTTATATGTTACTATTTATATGCCAACTAGTGGCATCATTTTGCGTTCCTTTTTTCAGATGGTATATCTAGTGATATTAAAAACAGTTATTCAAGTTGTATTTTCGGCCAATTTTCTGAATTAAAAAGATGGTAAAGATGACTTTTAGATTGAAGGCATGCACAATAATCGTATGATCTCTCGATCTGATTATTGAATGATTACCTGTAATACTGGCAGTGCTAAATCTTATATGCATACTCAAACAAATTCAAACACATTTAAATGATACGTTTCTAGAGAAGGTTGCTGGAAATTTGACAGTAACAAGGATTGAAAAGGCTGACATTATCATCAAGACCTGAATTTATGTTGTTTCAGAGGCATGCAAAGTCACCCCAAACACAAAGTGGTCGATTACGCGTTACCAAAAACGCTCTTAATATATCATTTTGAAATTTGTGTTCCAGAATATGAATGGGTAAACGTCTGTTAGAAACGATTTAGGCAATAGTTTACTATAAGTTATATTAGTCGAAATGCTTTAAGTAAAAGGCGCAAGTAAGAGAAACTGTTTGCCTATGATCGCAATAATTATATCAAAAGTATTTTAATCACGTTAAAGAATCTATTATTAAAATGTTATCAGACATGAACAGTTATTTGTCAATTCAGTTGCAAACCAACAATTGAACCTTATTGCACTACAATATTTTTACTATTCCATAAATAGGTTATTTAAAATTCGAAATATCCCCATAACTGAAGTAGATGCATGTATTTATTTTGTATCGCGTTAAAGAATCTATATTAAAATGTGTTCGCGATAAACCGTTATTTGGCAATGCAGTTGCAAACCAACATGTTAAACGTTATAGCAACACAATATTTTTGCTACTCCAAAAATAGCTCATTTATGCATCGAAATATCCCCAGAACTGAATTAGATGCATGACTTTCCTTTCCTTATCTTGGCAGACAGGAAGATAAGACTTTCCATTAACAAGTTAAGCCTTAGAATTTCCAGTTCCGCTTGTATAACAGCTTGTTTAACAGAGATCTGCTAATGCGCCTTTGCATGCACTTTGCTACTGATGCATTGTATTGTACTTAACAAACAAATTGAGGTTATATATCGATTATTGATATTTTTTTGAATACTTTTCTCTTTACACTTATTGGACAATCCGATCGAGAAATTAAATGTTGCATTACATCGCACGCAACTTTTTCATGTAAAATGTCCATATACAATATTATAACTTTAATAGAACATGGCATTGGAACGTAATATATTTAGATCGGGCTATACTTTGTAATATACCCCGCGCTCTGACGTGAAACTTGAAACACCGGCTTTACGAAAATTCCGATGAAGCGAACTATAAAAAATAAATGTTTATGAGCTCTTAATTTTGATATACAATCGACTTGTTTGTTATTAAAAGTACAAACTATGTGTTCGGTACAATACAATGAATATCAAACGTATCGGGTTACGTCAAATAGAGCCCCCCCACCTCAAAGAGTTATGTCCACCTCGAAGTTCGACCAATGTGGACATCACTTTCCTCAGGGTGCAATAACTACTGTACCTGTCAACAATCCAAGATATTTATATTTTGATATCTGCTATGTTTTTTAACACAGCTTTGCACCGCACTTGCAACATTACGGGCAATTGAACTTTGACCCCAGTGTTCGAAAATGAATGAATATTGCTTCGGCATTCATCAGATGTTTTGTGTTTACGATAAGACAAAGCTGTAAACGTGTCATCCGTTCATCTGAAAGGTTACTGTATACTAATTAGGGGGCCAGGATATTTATTTACATTAATAAAAAATGTGATCATTTTTTTTTAAATAACGATTTTTACCGAAACTTAATGTTTTTGGATGCTGTCAAATTGGGAGTTTTACTTAAGAGTAAAAATGCTATTTAAATGATATTTCATCTGATTTTTGATCGATTTGGATCAACATTTTAGCATACATTCAACATGATTTTGTTTTTGCATATTCCATATTTTGGCTAAATCGTTGAATGTTTTTCTACCTTCGATATTATATCAACGGTAAGACAATGCATTTTCTTTTGTTTTCCGTGTGTAACAAACAATAAGGACATCAACCACATTTCTTGCGGAGACATGAGCGGCTGTATTTCCGACATAATTGGGTTGTTTGTTTGTGTATACTGATATCGATCATACCGTTGTTTAACATTTAAATACGACCATAATTGTTTCAATGTCCGAGAATTATAACATAAAACATATTATAGCCATGACAAATAAAAATAAATTAATAGCATTTTTATGCGACATCTTTGTGTTTTGTAGAAGCAGTCGTATTTCCCGCTCAGTCGCTTTTCACAGATACAATGTGTACACTGTATATCCCAAATAGCGACTATCGATCAAATCCTTCAGACCATGCAAAGGCTTGGCAACGACTCCAAACGTGTACGGTCGAGGTTTATCATCGTTTGTTCCACCACCATTCAACTGAATGGATGAGCACATTTTAACAATTGTATCCAGAAGTTTAAGCATCGTCAGAAATGATAATCAATATATTGTAAATTTATTAAGATATAATGCAAATCTGTATAATCTATTATTTTAAAATGCATTATGCCATATATATGTGTTGCTAGCATGGGGCATTATCGAAGATATATAGTTGTTTGCATTGGCTTCATTCGTAACCATAAATCTGTTCACGAATGAACATATAGAGTTTGCATATAAAACGGGCGGGATGTTAATTAGGAATAAAATAAGTACTTATTTTATGTCAATCGCATTACACCTACTATTTAATTATACAAAACACACAAATATCACCACACGCCTGCACACACGGACATCCCGTACACATGTTTAATGGTCATTCATGATTGTAATGTAGTGTATTTGTCCTATATGCGAAAAATGTAAAGGTTAACTTTACTTTCTTCTCCAATTTTGATACCGGAGGTTGACATTAAATACGATCCTTAAATCAGTATTAAAGTTGGTTACACAAGACAGGCGCACGTTCATGAACCCATATCGAAATACGAATTGCACATTATTTTTTTAATTTACTTTAATTCATTGTGTATATACAGCCCGAAGTAATTAAATTGGTTTATGCCTTTTTGTTGCACATAGCAGATAAAACCTTTTAAATACATACAGTCATACAGATTGCATTGTACATCAATGTTAACTAGTTGTGTTATGCTCGTGTGCTACGTAGCTGTTCAATACTCACGGCTAATATACAGGTTTCCAACATATATGAGCTTTATGACTTTGAAAAATGAAAATGCGTTACCTGATACATTAAAAGCCTTAAATAATTATATGCAAGGGATAATCAAAAAAATACATAACGCATGGTCATATTTTTTTTCTGAATTTGTGATGTACAAAGCCAAGTATCAATACTTATTACATGTTATGAATGAGGGTCAACCTTCGTAGTTGCTTAAGATACTTTACTTGATTACTTTGGCAAACAATGATAACATTTTTCAATCTTTTGTAAACCAGACATTGAGAACATTAATCACTTGTCTGGAGAATCCTGTGTATTGTTATCTGACTAAAAAACTGTCCAAGAGTGGTTTTGTGTTTGTAATTTGTGTACCTTCACAAAGAGTATATATATCAAATGACATCAAAATAACATACATTTTTGGTTTGTATATGCCCACGTTTTTAAGAAACCGAACCTAGACAAATACAAATTGTCGTTATGGTTTTCACATAACAATCCAGTACGATTGAGATGCCATTGGCTGTGCAGTGAATTCAATTATATTTTTTACGTGATGCAAACAAACAGTAAGAAAATATGTTTGCCATATTGATGATTATATGACGTCCATGAGCACTGCTATATAGTTTATTTTAATAAGACGTGTAAAAAATGTCCAATGGCCTGCATAGTGTCGCTGATGTTCTATATAATGGGGGAACTATATGGATTAAATATGTTGATCGCTCTTCAATACTCTTCAATACAGACATACACATACAGATACTTGTCAAAATGTATTTTCGTATCGATATATCACTGGCTGATTATACATTCATACTGTCTCTTCTGCTTGCTGTCTCTTCAGCAAAAACCAAAAGGACCCCATTGGAAATAAGTGCTTGCACTTTCATGGTTTATCCTTGACTGCAAGGTCAAAAGAAATACACATACACATAACTGCCAAACATGTGAATCTATGACATTACATTACACGTGTTAAATGGGTCACCAATAGTGTTATATGAGCACGTTTATTGGAATAAGAAATAGTAGATAACGATATTACCTGTAAATGCCCAACGAGTTAAAGTTTTATTTCTTATAGCATAAACCACGAGAGCGTAAAAAACTGAACTTAAATATTTCGATAATTTTTTATATGCACATTACTTAAATCGCTAGGTCATACAGTCATACAGATTGCATTTAATTAATTGTACGTCAATGTAAACTAGTTGTGGTATGCTCATGTGCTACGTAGCTGTTCAATACTCACGGCTAATGTACAGGTTCCCTACATATATGAGCTCTATGACTTTGAAAAATGAAAATGCGTTATCTGATACATTGAAACAATGTTAAAAGCCTTAAACAATTATATGCAAGGGATTATAAAAAAAAAATACATAACGCATGGCCATATTTATTTCTGAATTTGTGATGTACAAAGCCAAGTATCAATACTTATTACATGTTATGAATGAGGTTCAACCTTCGTAGTTGCTTAAGAGACTTTACTTGATTACTTTGGCAAACAATGATAACATTTTTCAATCTTTTGTAAACCAGACATTGAGAACATTAATCACTTGTCTGGAAAATCCTGTGTATTGTTATCTGACTGAAATACTGTCCAAGAGTGATTTTGTGTTTGTACTGTGTGTACCTTCACAAAGAGTATATATATATATCAAATGACAATGTTAACATACATTTTTGGTTTGTATATGCCCACGTTTTTAAGAAACCGAACCTAGCCAAATACAAACTTTCGTTATGGTTTTCACATAACAATCCAGTACGACTGGGATGCCATCGGCTGTGCAGTGAATTCGATTACATTTTTTACGTGGTGCAAACAAACAGTAAGAAAATATGTTTGTCATATTGATGATTATATTACGTCCATGAGCACTGCTATATAGTTTTGTTCATAATACGTGTTAAATGTCCAATGGCAGGCATAGTGTCGCTGATGTTCTATATAATGGGGGAACTATATGGATGAAATATGTTGATCGCTCTTAAATACTCTTTAATACAGACATACACATACAGATACTTGTCAAAATGTATTTTCGTATCGAAATATCACTGGCTGATTATATATTCATAACTTAAGGCGTGTGTATTGACCATGTATAAAACACATACGTTGCCTCACCATCATAGCAATTTACCACCCATCAATAAAATCATCTTTGCGATATGTTTCCTTGTTCTTATTGTTCATGTATGTGCATAATTTGTTTGTTCATTCCTCAGATATGACAATCTTATTGTCACTTAATCCGACATATATCAACCATAAAAACGGTGCCATGTTACCAGATTTAACTGTCATGCAACCAAATAACTAACTTAAAATCAAACACTTTTAAATACGTAAAATTACATTTTAAATAAAACACAGCAATTCATCAATTGTTTAGGCAATAGTTTAACATACACGCACTTATATTTTCCATTAACTATTCTTAATGTTTCATACTCTATGCAGCTATTAATGCAAAGACATGTTTGTCTGAAACTGCACTTGTATTATGATTTGTTTTGGGAACAAGAACACAATGTAGAAAACCTGTTTTATCGTATTGTGCCCCTGAACGTGTGTGCTGTTCTGCTAATTGTATTCGTTAAAACCTTCTGATTTATAAAGCCCACAGACCTGATATTCGTCATTTGTGTTCATCATAGTTAAATAGCATACTTTGCATGTACATGCTCTTTGATTTGTAACATGTTAAGCATCATCTGTTAACATCTGCTATACAATATATCGAACACATAAGTCGATTCTAATCAATATCGTAAAATGCCATATTTCCAGCGCATTTCGATTAAATATTGGAAGTGAAAAGAATACCACGGATTCAAAAGGCACAGATTCTCAACACGACATGATCGTATGTAGCTGCAACATGCACACAATTCATACGGATAATCGTACAAATATTGAATGATTCCAATCTATAGTTACAAAAAATATGTTTCACTGCGGTAGAACATTTGGACATAAATATATTTACTTGGATAGTATTTCAAAGGGTCATAGGGTGGTGCGGTAGTCGAGTGGTTACACTCGGGTCTACCATTCCAGAGGTCCTCGGTTCTATTCCTGGCCGGGGTACTGGAAATGTCAGAAATGCTTCAAGTGTTTCCCACCCAACTAGAGATGTATGGTATGAAACCCAGGTAATTCTCGCGTGTATCGGTGCTATACACTGAGCATGTAAAAGAACAAAGGGATCTATTCGCAAAGAGCTAGGGTATCGCACCCGGATTCCTTATATCTCAATACTGTCTCTTCTGCTTGCTGTCTCTTCAGCAAAAACCAAAAGGACCCAATTGGAAATAAGTGCTTGCACTTTCATGGTTTATCATTGACTGCAAGGTCAAAAGAAATACACATACACATCACTGCCAAACATGTGAATCTATGACATTAAATTACACGTGTTTAATGGGTTACCAATAGTGTTGTATGAACATGTTTATTGGAATAAGAAATAGTAGATAACGATATTACCTGTAAATGCCCAACGAGTTAAAGTTGTTATTCTTAAAACATAAACCACGAGAGCGTTAAAAACTGAACTTAAATATTTCGATTATTTTTTATACGTACATAATTTAAATCGCAGGTTTCTGTATATGCTGTATACTTACATTTTTTGTAATTGACAAGTATTCGTACTCGATAATGTTATAACTTCGTCCCATACTGATTTTTGGTTACAAAAGTTATAAAATATGTTCTAGTAAGAAAAATTATCGGCAGGAATTATATAAGATCAAACCGATGAGGATTTACAGCAGTGTTATTCCCACCTACCAAATACCGAATGTTGGGAATTAAAATGTTATTAAAGGTTGAAAATGCCCCGATGTTAAATTTCTGATATAATATTTTAATCGGTTAGATTTACTTAAGAAACTAATCCTTTATATTTTTATTGTTATGTCTTAATTAATGCCGAAATATAGTTTCAAACGTTTTACTAACAGTTTTTCTTTAGGATCATTTATTAATTACATATATTTCATGTTAACGTGAATCGGTTAAATTAGACAATTCTAACTTATTCTAGCTGCACAAAGCCAACAAACTGATATCAAAGCATGGCTCTCATAGTCTTATCTTCAGGAGATAAGACTTTCTATTAACTAGTTAAGTCCTAGAATGTCTAGAACGGCTTGTATTCCAACAGAACAGAATGAACCTTGTACATACAAGATGATACCGATACCATACAATTCTTGCAATATCTGTTGCAGAATATAGTCGTTTTGCAAAATATACGTTATACCGTTATATCAGTTAACATCTTCATGAAAATCGGTCTAAGTTCTTCAATTTTAAATGCATTGAGGAAAAGCTCAACAGGCATGATTCCCGTTGACGTATTACCACATATGGACCGTTTGCATTTTATTTAGTGTATGTTTCAAGAATTTCTCTACAATATAAAGAATAGGTCGCCAAAGATCATACGGTACGGACTGTGTACAGACTTAACAGGACCGACGCGGTACGCAGGTCTATCCCATCCAGATTGATCATGACAGGCCTAAAACGACGAGTGAAAGTTCACATGAATTCGTGGAAATGTATATGGGATTTCTACGTTAACAAAGATAACACATTACATTGTATTAATTGACTAGTTGCCTTATGTAAACAAATGTGTAACATATGCACACTTAACTACCAATCCTATTGTTAATGTTTAATTTTTATTAAATGAATCTTATTTTGTGACAATTTATGTCAGATCCTGTGTTCTTTTATTTGTGTATGGGACGCGACGCATTGGTTTACAATAGATTAAAGAAGAAACCATAACGCCTTCTCGGATGTTTTGCTTAGGCGAAGTATTACGGATGAACATACAATTATGATACATGAATTATGTACATGTTCTGTCTCCAATGGTGACTGAGATAAAATCCTGCAAACCTTACAAAGGCCTTACAGAGATTCCAGATACGATCGATGTTTATTATCGTTTGTGTTGCGATAGTGCAAGTGAATGTAGGATCAAAATTTGATAATTGTGCCAAGGAATCGATCCGCTAAGAAAGCCAAGGCTGTGACGAAAAAAATGCTGAGCTTACTCACGTTTGATTTCGGAAAATGATGTCACCGTTTCTTTTGCATTTTGTGAATAATGAGTTATGCTCTATACAATTGCTAAAATCGTCGAAAAAATATTGTTCACGAATGTTTTATGTTATACACTTTTATTGCGCGTCGGATGGGGGGGGGGGTCGATGGGTGGTGCACACATTAACCTTCGAGAAAATATAAATGAATCAATACCAATATCAACACGTTTAAATACACAATTGTCAAATCATTTTTAAAGAAAAGTCCAGTTGCTAATATATTTTATCCCTGGAACAAAACCGATACTGTTTATCTAATCGCAATACATCTTTGAACGTTGCAACGGTAATGCAAATGGCCTGTCACAAAATTATTGGTAAATTCACTACACTGCATAAAGAAGGCACCACGGAAGCTAGTGACTTGTATTTTTCTTTCTAGGCTCCGTGTGCTGCAATGGCTTTTCTGAGTTGTGAAAGGATTTCCAATATTCTGCTGTATGGCTACTGGCTTGTTTTCTTAGTTAACCTAGGTATGTTTATTATAGTTAAATGTTGTGGTTCTTGTTTGGGCTGCTTGTATACATTTTATATATCACAAAAATAGAAATGATTTAATGCTATCATATCAATCATGGGCATATATTACATTATATCATTCATATGATTTCAAAATAGTATATCGAGTAATCTTACTAAATAACCGTATATGAATATGTATTTTGCCCTTTTATTTCAATAATAAAGTTGGTAACTACAACAATCCTTTACAGCTATCTACATTGTATTCAATGCAATTTATTTTTTCCCTTTTGTTATTATTTTAGAATTTGATTAAAAGAACATTCAACACGCTCAGGATGATGATACATAAAAAGCAAGTGCTTATGATTGAATTGCATTGTTTTCTGGCTAATTGACAGAGCCACTACGTATATGCGGTGCTGAATCGAATACATCAATACTGATTAAGTGTGTCCACATTTTCACAATGTATGTGTCGATGTCAGTAACCGACAGGTCAACAGTTCTCAATCCATTAACCACTCAATTTTGTCCATTTCATCCCTAAATTAGCGCAAGTAAATTAGTATACGGAATTTACTGATAATCACTAAAGCGATTTTGTTATTGCATATTTTGTACAAAACGTAAATTATTGTTTTTCATTTACCGATATAGGTGGTTTTTTGCTACAACCTCCTTCGTTAGTAAAATGGTGCTGTACATGTATATTAAAACGCGAAACACAGTTGTAAACTCAACTAACAGTCGTCAATGTACTTTAATTTCCTTCGAGTTCGGCACATAAGTCAACTTTCCTTTTGTCCAAGAATTAACGTATATATCATGTTCATTGTATCCTTTTTTGTAAACCTTTTCCAACTCGGGTTAATATTATTTCCTAAAGTAATTGCTAAATCTTCCAAGACAAATCTCTAGCTGATTATTTATTAAAGCATTGATTATGTTTACAGAGCATGGTGCCGGCCCATCAAATAGATGTATCACCAAGCAATAAAAGCATATTTTTCGTTCAAACTAATTGTTCTAACATTTTATACAGTTGCATAACAGCATGGTAATGTTAATGTTAATTTGACTGAATGTACACATTCTTACAGAAGACAACCTCATTCATCTCACTTTTGATTTCCATAATTGTTGGGTTGAGGTCGAGAGGGGTGGGGGGCAATGACACTGATTTACATTAAAGTGAATTTAAATATATTCTGAAGCCGTTTTTTTTTAATTACATGAATGATTGTAGAATTTTGAATGAATCGGTTTACGCCCAAATATAGAGGAAGTCATCCCAATCGTTAAAGCTTAATCGTAATGCGTGTAGTCTGGATATTTCGAAAGTCCTTACGTCAATCCATTCAACACAATTAGAACAGTGAATAACGACAAACATATACTGATACATTAATTTGTGAGATGTTTTTTTTTTATAAATCATTTCGGAACAATACAATGTCAATTAGTATGAGAAACAAACATAACTCACAAAATAGAAGATTTTTCAAACAATATATTAAAAACAAACATCGACAATGAAGACGGCATCCATATTAGCAAGTGAAAATCCTTTCATTTTTCCATGTAAAACCAACAGACAGAATGTTAATAATTATATAAATCAAACAAAGCCAAATATATAAAATACTTATCTATACGCAAACCCTATCTAACCAGTCGTAAGATAATGCAAATGGTCTGTCATCAAATTATTGGAAAATTCTTAACCTGTTTTAATGAGACAGGCGCCACTGATCATAGTGACGTACACATGTTTCAATCCAGGCTTCATGTAAGGCTTTTCTGAATTTTGATAGCAAATCACATTTTTTGTATAGTTACGCGCTTGCTTTCTTAGTTTACAAATTAACGTTTGTATTATGTTTATGTTCTTTTGCTGGCGAAAAAAAAAATAGTTCAGAATAATTCCGATATATTAACATAACTATACTGAGTAGCGGAATCAGTTTGCGTTCCCTTTTTGAAATATGTGTTCAAATAGCATATAATGGTTGTATGAAAGTTAGTCTAATGTTAGTTTGGCCAAATTTTCGCATTAATACAGATGACAACTACCACATAACATTATTGCCATCAATATTGTATTGTATTGTATTTCCATCCCCTTACTTCCTTTTGAATTTGTTTCAGTGTTTAAACATGTCCATTATCGTATTATCTCTCGATTTGATCATTTCATGATGGCCTGTAATATTGCCAGAATACCAATGAGACCCTTAATCACATGCAAAAACCTATGATTGTATGGTAAGTATATGCAACATATTGTGGTTGCTGATATTTTGGTCATTTTGTGGTTACCTGTTCAACATTCAAATGCTACTTATGGTCAGAATCCATTAGCATAAGGGTTGCTTAAACGATCGGGGTATCAGGTGCCTTCTTGTGAGCAGTTCGCAATGTAAGTCAATATGTATTGAACAAGAACGTGTTAGCCAATTATTTATTTATCTTTTGTTAAAGAAGAAATACTATAGAGCGTAACACATTGTTGGTGTTGATATAAATAATTATATGTGCATGACTGTTTTTCTTTGCAGAATTCACAACATTTGCATAAAACAATATTGTTTTTCGTGTTGTTTTCTGAAAAGCAAAAGTGGTGAATTGTCACGAGGAAGAACTTTATCTTACTAGAAAAGCTTATGGTCGTAGAGAGGTTAATGTCCAAACGAGTTTTGTTTTTCAAAAACAAAAGTTGTCGGATATATTTAAAAAATGTATGCCAAAGTTATTGAAATAAAATAACATTACACTTGCATCATATGTCCGTATGTGTTTTCATTTTTTGAGACTACAAAACAAATTAAAAATTGCATGCTATCAATGAGTGTCAACCTTTGTATTTGTTTTAGTTAGTTGACCATATTACTTTTTCACACGTGTAGATTAGTTTAAATCCGCTGCTGACCAGACGCTGTGAATATAAATTACTCATGTGGTACAAATTTGTATTGTTATCAGAATGCCAAAAGGTTTTTGTTTTTTGATCTTTTTTTTTTTGCAAACAGAAGATACAATTCGATTACTGTTGACATGGCTACAGAGTGTTGAAACAAGCTAAAACCTAACTTAAACTATGTTTAAAGTCTACTCCGTATTCATGTTTAAATTTAGATAAAAGTATTTTTTAAAGATTAGATGCAATCTACTGCTCATTAAATGTTCGGTAACAAGCATAACTTATTACATTTGTATTGTTCATGGTTTCAACAAATACGTGGTAAATAGAGTCGTCATGTGCAACTTAAAACCCACTATTTATATAACCTCTTTATAATATATACTGTACTTAATAGTACTTAATTGCGTATAGTACGGGTAACGTCCTTTAACACATGCATTAAATTGTTTCCTAATACGGATTCACTGTTCCGCTGACATGCATAATATCGTAGACGTTTGATATAAGTGAATTGGATATACTTTTATTACTTTATTTATCGTTTATCAATGCAAACACAACAGTAACATTGTCAAAAAGCGTATGATAAAATCAAACAAACATTTTGGCTCGTACATTCTTCATAAAAGCATCACGTTGTTCTCAGTGCTTATACATGTGTATATTGTGTTCATTGCATAAATACAAAGATTGTAATGTCACTTCATGTACAATTAATTAATAAATAATCAAATAAAAAGAATACTTAAAGTACTTATAAGATAATGAAAATAATTTATTTGAAACATTATTGAGACACTATTTTTGCATATACTCTATCTATAATGCCCTATGTCGGGGTGCAGAAACTTGGCAAAAGGAGGGCTTGAACGGGAGAAATCGTGTATTAACAAGGCGATTCACGTGCCGTTNAACGTGTTAGCCAATTATTTATTTATCTTTTGTTAAAGAAGAAATACTATAGAGCGTAACACATTGTTGGTGTTATATACATAATTATATGTGCATGACTGTTTTTCTTTGCAGAATTCAGAACATTTGCATAAAACAATATTTTTTTTCGTGTTGTTTTCTGAAAAGAAAAAGTGGTGAATTGTTACGAGGAAGAACTTTATTTTACTAGAAAAGCTTATGGTCGTAGAGAGGTTAATGTCAAAACGAGTTTTGTTTTTCAAAAACAAAAGTTGTCGGATATATTTAAAAAATGTATGTCAAAGTTATTGAAATAAAATAACATTACACTTGCATCATATGTCCGTATGTGTTTTCATTTTTTGTGACTACAAAACAAATTAAAAATTGCATGCTATCAATGAGTGTCAACCTTTGTATTTGTTTTAGTTAGTTGACCATATTACTTTTTCACACGTGTAGATTAGTTTAAATCCGCTGCTGACCAGACGCTGTGAATATAAATTACTCATGTGGNCTTAATGTTTGTCGTAGAAGGTTGACGCAATGTTAACCAACACATTGTTGATATACTTTTCGTACGATTGGCAGTGGTTCGTCAATCTTGTATGCGTAATGTACAAATACAAACACATAAGGCGATTCTTATTAATATATTTAAACAAAACATTTCTATATGATCCCAAAGATTGAAATCGCAGACTTTCTTAACAAGAAGTGATGTTATGTTGTTCCAGAAGCATACACAGCTATCCTTAACACAAAGAAGTCGATAACGCGTTACCAAAAAACGATCTAAATATGTCAATTTTGTGTTCCAAAATATATATGGATAAAACGTCTGTAAGAAACAATAATTCAAAATTTTAATAATAGTTATGTTAGTCAAAATGTCTTGAGTCAAAGGCGCTCATAAGAAAAACTATTTGTATTTAATCGGAAGTATATCAAAAGTTTTTTTTATCTCGTTAAAGAATCTATATTAACATGTTATTTGGCAATGCAAACCAACATTTTGAACGTTATAGCAACACAATATTTTTGCTACTCCAAAAATAGCTCATTTAAGTATCGAAATATCCCCGGAAATGAAGAAGATGCATGACTTTCCTTTCCTTATCTTGGCGGACAGGAAGATAAGAATTTCCATTAACAAGTTAAGCCTTAGAATTTCCAGTTCCGCTTGTATAACATATGTCTGCAAATACGCCTTTGCGTATACTTTGCTGCTGATGCATGTCTTCGTACTTAACGAACAAATTGAGGTTATATATCGAATCGTTTTTTTTTCGGATATTTTTCTTCTCATACTTATTGGACAATCCGATCGAGAAATAAAATGTTGCATTACACTGCACGTAACTATTCCATGTAAAATGTATATAGTCCCATGTCATAATTTTAATATAACATGACGATGGAACGTAAAATATCACGATCGGGCTATACATATTTATATACCCTGCGCGCTGACGTACAAGTTGTTATACAGGTTTTTCGAAAATGCACTTAAAGAGAACTTTTTTTTTTAAATGAGCTTTTAATTTTTATATACGATCCACTTGTTCGTTATTGAAAGTACAAAATATGTGTTCGGTACAATACAATATATATAATAAGTATCTGTTTGGATACTTTAAATATAGCCCCTACCCATCTTCTCGAAGGATAATGTCCACACCTCGGAGTTCCACCTATGTAAACATCACTTTCCTCGGGGTGCAATCAATACTGTACCTGTCAACTGCCCACGATATTTATATTTTAATATCTTCTATGTTTTTGAACACCACTTCGCTCCAGACTTGCAACACATATATTAATGTTGTATATATCATACGCATAATACTCTTGCTGTGCCATGAACATCGTCGGATCTCAATATAAATTCAGTTTGTATACAATTGTACTAAACACGTAAAAATATTGGCCAACAAACTATCAATTATAGGCTATTGAACTGATCCGTGTTTGGGAATGGATGAACGTTGCGTTAGCATCCATCAGATATTGTGGGTTCTCGAGTAGACAAAGCTTTACATTTGTCATCCGCCCAATAAGTATCCATCTGACAGGAAACAGTATACTTAGTGAGAGGACCGCATATGTATTCCCATAAATAAAAACTGTGATAAGCTGTTTTATTTTAAATAACGATTTTTTACCGAAACATATTTTTTAGATATTATTATACCCCCATTACCATTGGTAATGGGGGCTATATAGGAGTCACTTTGTCGGTCGCTCTGTCTGTCTGTCCCGAAAATTAGCTTGTCCGGGCCATAACTTTGTCGTTCATTGAGGGATTTCAAAATCATTTTGGCACATTTCATCACCATCTTTGGACGGTGTGTCGCGCGAAAGAATTACATGGATATCTCCAAGGTCAAGGTCACACTTTGAGGTCAAAGGTCAAACATGGCCATAAATGAGCTTGTCCGGGCAATAACTATGTCGTTCATTGTGAGATTTCTAAAATATTTGGCACATTTTTTTTCCACCATTAGACCAAAAATGGCCATAAATGAGCTTGTCCGGGCCATTACTCTCTTGTTCATTGAGAGATTTCAAAATCATTTGGCACATTTGTTCGCCATTATTGGACGGTGTGTTGCGCGAAAGAAGTACGTCGATAAATCCAAGGTCAAGGTCACACTTTGAGGTCAAAGGTCAAAAATGGCCATAAATGAGCTTCTCCGGGCCATAACTCTCTTGTTCATTGAGAAATTTCAAAATCATTTGGCACATGTGTTCGCAATCATTGGACGGTGTGTCGTGCGAAAGAAGTACGTCGATATCTCCAAGGTCAAGGTCACACTTTGAGGTCAAAGGTTAAAAATGGCCATAAATGAGCTTGTCCGGGCCGTATCTATGTCAATCAATGTGAGATTTCAAAATCATTTGGCACATTTGTTCACCATCATTGGACGGTTTGTCGCGCGAAAGAAGTACGTCGATATCTCCAAGGTCAAGGTCACACTTCGATGTCAAATGTCAAAAATGGCCATAAATGACCTTGTCCGGGCCATAACTATGTCGTTCACTGTGAGATTTCGAAATCATTTGGCACATTCGTTCACCATCATTAGACGGTGTGTCGCGCGAAAGAATTACGTCGAAATCTCCAAAGTCAAAGTCACACTTTGAGTTCAAAGGTAAAAAATGGCCATACATCAGCTTGTCCGGGCAATACCTATGTGGTTCATTGTGAAATTTTAATTCAATGTGAGATTTTAAAATGACTCTGTAAATTATTTTTTTCACAGTCATTGGGCAGCGTGTCATGCGAAAGAGTTCAAGAGTTCAAAGGTCAAAATTGCCATAAATAATAATGGCATAATAATTCTTAAAAATCGCCATAAATTAGCTTCTCTTAATGTTTTGTGAAGACAGCATGCAAAATTGTCTGTGTCAATGCAGCATGTGAGGGTATACGTCACGTCTGGGACAAAGCTCTAGTTAATTAGGGAGTCGTAATTAAAAGTAATAATTGCCTACTCTTTAAATTATTTTTCATCTGATTTTTTTTTGATTTTTTAAATGAGGAAAAAATAATACTTACCTTACTATCTGGGTTTATTTTGCGTCGTTTAAAATAACGAGATCTCAAATAATTATAATAAATATAAATATTCATTGGACACAAGTGCATGAACTTTCAACAAGTTTTTGTACGCGGGAAATATTTGAGTTCCGAAAAAAGTATGTTGCCACTTATCTCTTAAATCGAAATTATATGTTGTAAATAGTAGTTTACTTACAAACGCATTTGTGAAATAAAGCACAAAAGTTCAGTGCATATACTTAAGTAACAGCCTTTAAAAAAATATCATATACAGTTGATATGCCTTGCATGCGTTAAAATATACTTGCATGACGTGATTTCATTTAAAAAATGACCAGCTTAGACGTTCTTCCCTTCACTTTAGGTTTCATATATTTTACTTCTTCTTTCTGGTGGGGCTTAGTGGGGTGGGAGTCACATATTTACCTAGCAGAGCATGTAAATGAAATATTATTAGACCGTTAAGCCAATTTTACAATTAACACAGGAGAGCTTCGAATATACTGTAGGCCCTATATGGTAGATGTTTTCCAATATATGTATGATGTTTGGAGACGCATACATTCTGGTTCTTCATAGCGTCAATTTTATAAATGAGATTTTGAATTAAAAAACAACATATTTGACACATACAATAAAATATTGTGTTTGTTTTTGTACATACATTTTTTCAGATTTTTATAATTGAATTTGATATGGAACAGAACATAACTCTTAAATACTTAAACCGAACATATTTCAAATAAAAACAATACATTTCAAACAAAGAACAAAATCAACTATGACTACAAGCATCAACAAGTTCACTACATTTTCATCAAACCATGTTTTACCAAAGTATGGCTGCTAATTTTGTGTTATTCAAATATTGCTAATACAATATATCTGGTCAGAAAACATATTGACCGTTGCTATGATCATGCAAACGACCTGTCACCAAATTATCAACACAGGCGCCACAGATGCTACTAAATTATATATGTTCCCCTCGAAGCTTCCTGTAGCGCAATGGCTCTTCTGAACGTCAAATAATTTATTATGCTTTATGGTTGTGGGCTTGCATTCGTAATTTATCAAGGTATAGTTCTTTTTTTATAATATTTGTATATGTTTTTGCTGGCTTCTTGGATAATTGTAGTATTTTCAAACCATAGTCATGTGTCCATACATACGGCATATTAGAATCATGTTATGCCAGAAGTATCTCTAGTGATACTATTAACCGTTGTTTATGTAATGTAATCGTCATTGTGTCTGATTAATTGAAATGTTTACCACTTTTTTTAGCAAATGTTTATGCAATTCCAATTTCTAGTATCCCTTAATAGTTATTTAAGAGTTTTAGCATGCAGCCCAATTAAAGCGTATACTTTCGGTCGGATCATTACATGATGACATGAAATGCTGCTAAGTAAAGTTTAAGTTTCAATGTTATTTTGCAATGCAATTTACAGACATCAAATGACTACCAAAGGTAAATGCAAATATATATGATTGCTTTATGAATCCATGCAAAAGAGTTCTGTTAAAATGTTAGGTTGCTTCTTAACATTCACGAGCTAACAGACAAAGTATCTACTCATATCGGGTGCTAAGATGAAGAGATGCATGAATGAACGAATGTTTCCACATCTGAACAAATGTAGGTGTTAAGATTATGAACCTTTCTGACAACAAATTGCAATGAAAATCATTTTATTGCTACAAAAAAAACATAAACAACAAAACAAACAATTGTGGCAAAGTTATCAATGCTGCGTTTATAAAAGAGCAAATATTACAGAGTGTTATCGAAATTGGTGTTTAACCCATTTAATCCGAGTGGACTCTCCCATCCTTCTAAATTGGATCAATTATTTCCAAAATTAGGGATGTAAAGTATATTTATTTCTATATTTAGAATATTTCTTACAGAAATTCCTTTAAGCAAACAGCGCAGACCCTGATGAGGCGCCGCACCATGCTTGTATATACATAAATGAACTTGATGTGCCTGACGAAACTATTTTAAAGCATGGAAGAGTTCATTTATTAACTACACAAAACATAATTATTCCGCTTATTTTTTTATGAGCTGTTAATGAGGCTTTTTCAGTTCCGAATGAATTTGAAATCGATCCAAAACATATTCTACGAAAGTTTGGGCATTTCTTGTAGTCTTGTCAACTAGCACAAGTTGACCCGATCGCACTTCCAGTTCAAGACTTGTATAAGTCTTATTTCTGATTTCCCTGCAATCAAGATAATACGATCTCATCATTTCATTTTATGTGACCACTACCGTAGGTCTTATTTCGTCCCGTAGTCAGTAATTGTGTCGTGTTCTGAAAAAACTTGGCATAATGCTTGTGCGTAAATTGTCGCACAGGCTAATCAGGGACGACAATTTCCGCTTTTATGTAATTTTTCGTTTAAATGATGTCTCTTCTTAGCGAAAATCCAGTTAAGGCGGAAAATCTAGTTTAGGCGGAAAGTGTCGTCCCTGATTAGCCTGTGCGGACTGCACAGGCTAATCTGGGACGACACTTTACGCACATGCATTATGCCCAGTTTTCTCAGAACACTACACAATTGAGTAATATTTCACCGAATTTTGGATCTCAAGGAGGTAAAGGTGACACTCTTTCACCAGACCAACTATCAACATTCCGGATAATGAGCAAATAGGTCAGGATATTAATGAAGTAGAATTGTGATTGGCCGCATACCTAGGACCGTAAACTTTTTTTGTGAGGTAATTTTGTGACCTTTGTTTGAAGGTAAAGTGCAGGTTTAATCTTATTAAATCGTAATGTTAAT
This sequence comes from Dreissena rostriformis, assembly GCA_007657795.1. Classification (NCBI taxonomy): domain Eukaryota; kingdom Metazoa; phylum Mollusca; class Bivalvia; order Myida; family Dreissenidae; genus Dreissena; species Dreissena rostriformis. Next base: position 359,230 of record VMBQ01000177.1, read on the forward strand.
TTCTAGAAGACATTTTGAATGCCCGTTGAGGGCAATTTTTTTATTTAAACATATTTTTCTGATAAGTTATCGAAACATTATTCCAACATTTGTTACATAACGCAATTGAGTGTAAATTTAAGCAAATCATTATTAAGTAAATTAAAACAAAGATTGTATTCTTGAAATACCTTTTTAAAAATCATAACAAAACCAGAGGTATTTGCTATTTATATATAATAATTGTTGGCTACACGCTCTTGTGTAAGCTTTATTGCCGAATTAATGTTGTTGTTGTTGTTTGACCAGTTAACCGCTATTATTATTATTATTGTTATTATTGTTATTATGATTATGATTATTATTATTATTATTATTATTATTATTATTATTATTATTATTATTATTATTATTATTAATTTTATTATTATTATTTACTAATTAGTATTGGATGATTTTAAGTTTTGATTTCAGAACGACATGTCCCTTATGGTTAATAAAATGAAATAAGGCGTGTAGGTTTAATGAAACTAGGCGTGAAGTTTCATTGAAACATTATATAAATTGCTTAATAGTTATAAAGCAAGTTCCACCATGCGGTTTATACCAAGCCCTCTGTATTTGAAAAAGTAAACAGTTGATTGAAAGGTTTGCGACAAGTTTAACGGCGTATTTTGGATTAAGTTCATTTGCATTTGAAACATATTAACTTTTTTTTTCGCATCATCGAAATTGGTTTACAGATATATTGATCTGCTTTTGTAAAGAGTGAAGCGCACCCCTGTTGTGATTGAAAACTCACAAACGGCACTAATGGGATTTCAATGTTAATTTATCAGCTGGGATTTCCATTTATTAACTTGGTGCGTAGCCTTCGAGTTCCCTATATTAGCTTCAACGACAATAAAGACACATCCATCAATCGGGATATTTTGAGTGAATAATACATATTTGAAAATTCCATTCAGTTTTTAGCAACAGCAACAAACAACAGCATCAATCAGGACCAAACGTTCGGTCATATATAACTGTATACAACATCCAACAAATTGTTTACAGTTGTTATCCCAAGAGAATGGCGTTTATGGCTTAAGTACAGGTTTGCATTGTATTTACATTGCGTTTGTCCTAGTGATAGCAATAATAAACATTCCTACTAGTAAAAACGATATAATGATGTTTTTGTTGGATAATTGGTCTTTATCTTGCCAGACAAAATTCTTGCACGCCCAAAAGATATTTTTGCACATCCAAAAAATACAACTACAATGGAAGTATTTTGTAACTTGAACACTATATTTATGTTATAATCAATTTTAACTCTATACACATCTGGCACATTTATGCCAATTAGTCAATATTTACAGGGCATCTATTATATCAGGCGGGCAACTCTAACCACGTGCTGTTTGATCAAGTATCTGCATATTCACTTTCATACTGTTAACAGAAAACGTCCGAAGCGCGGTTTACTTTGTGGTGTGTATCAGCGCGCTCGTATCTTCTGTATTGCAAAGAAAACTTTATCCTATATGTGGAATTGTCGTGATTTATGACGTTTATGTTGTGTGAATGTTCTGCGTTGACAACTTAACGGCTTGTGTTTTTAGATTGGGGTACTGAAATCCAAAGAGATACAATTACGTCATTTTCTCTGTACTTCTGCTTATATCAGGAATATCACACAATTACTTTCATAACGAAAATATATGTGATTTTATATAACAAGTGGTGCATTTGATAAATATTGTTAAAGTTAAATAAACAAATAAAAATATCAAGTATTATTAGTTGGATATGCTTGAAAAACAATTGTACTTGTGTAGCCGGAAGTAAACAGTTAATAGGTATCGGACAGTAACACAATACAAGTGAAACACTTGTCTGAAAATTTAAGTTGTACTACCAACATGACGTCACTTTCGGCGAACTATTGCAGACAACTGTGTAGACTGTATCTCGTTATATCGGTAGTACTCATGGTGGCTCCGCCGTCAGTGCTGTCCGATAAACCACTTCCGGACGAGCAGGCGCTGCTGATGAAACTGTTCAACGAGCAACAGTACGACAACAGCGTCAGGCCCGTGTACAATTCATCCAAGAATGTCGAAGTCCTCTTCGGATTCACACTCATTCAAATCATGGACATGGTAAGTAGAGTCATATTTTTAGCCGCATTCTGGGAAAATGGGTCTTAATTCATGTGCGTAAAGTGTCGTCCAAAATTAGCCTGTGTAGTCCGTATAGGCTTATCAGGAACAACCAGTTCCGCTTCTATTTAATGTTTCGTTTAAAGGATGTCTCATCTAAATGAAAACCAGTTTAAGCGGAAAGAGTCGTCCCAGATTAGCCTGAGCGGACTGCACAGGCTAATCTGGGACGACACTTCACGCATATTCATTAAGCCCAGTTTTCTCAGAACGAGTCTCTTGTATATATCATGGGAGTAATGTTCATGTCGTTTATACCATGGGCATGGTGAGTAGTTGTATATTTTTAAAATATGTTTTTATTCATTGACATGGTAATGTGTGTCAAATTTGTTTTGAATTCCGTACTATTTCATTTGAAAGATGGACATGGCAAACTCGGTATTTATCTGAAATTATAGTATTAAACCTTTTTTAAACATATAATTTTTAAACAAGAATTTATACAATATCTCCGAAAAAAGTGTATGTTATGCTGATAAGTGTATGTTATGCTGATTAGGTGTAAAGTGTATGTTATACTGATTAGGTTGCAGTGTATGTTATACTGATTAGGTTGCAGTGTATGTTATGCTGATTAGGTTGCAGTGTATGTTATGCTGATTAGGTTGCAGTGTGTGTTATGCTGATTAGGTTGCAGTGTGTGTTATGCTGATTAGGTTGCAGTGTATGTTATGCTGATTAGGTTGCAGTGTATGTTATACTGATTAGGTTGCAAAAGGTTACTTGTTATTTTTATAATGTTTTTTGTAAACATTTGGGTAGCTTTATCAAAAGGTATTTTTCAATTTAGAGATATTAAATGTTAAAATGTTAAAATGTACGCAAGCCTTTGCCCCATTATTAGTTAGATATAACCAATATAAACAAAACATAATTTAAGAACAGAAAACTGTCGGTGTTCAAATAGTCTTAAACGATGCTTCAATGACATCGAGAGAGTGGGGCTCCTATTATGCTTTTTTGCTAATGAAACTGGTTAGTTTTATGTACTTTTCTCTTTCAGGATGAGAAAAACCAGCTTGTTGTTCTCAACGCTTGGTTGGAGATGGTAGGTTGTTCTTTACTCGACCAACACAATCTAACTATCCATTCATGTAATTAATATAATACCGAATAACACAGACAGTATTTGTGGTTTGTCTGAAAGGAACATTTAGAGGGAAGGCTTTCTCTTTATCAGAGATTTATTTAACATGTGTATTCTCGTTCATAAGATTCTAAGCACTCCTACTTCTAACCGTTTCGTGAAATCACGTATTTAATCAAAACATACGTCAAAACGTTAATATCTGGCTATTGAATCGGTAGATATGAACTGATAAATGTCCATAAATTATTTCTCGAATGTTCTAGTTTATTAAATGAAGAACATGTTATTAATTTGGGATTGACTGTAATGAAGTCCTTTATATACAAATAGTCTTCCATTATTGAAGTCTTTAAGACCCGCTGTCTGTAGATGTTCTCGTGTAGATACATCATGTTCGTTAATTGATGGCTTTTAAAGAGAAATCATTTGAATAATGTAAAATAATGAGACATTCACAGGCTGGCTATATTATGTATTGCTTTTGCGTGGAATTAAATTCTTATTTGTTGATGGTCAATTTTTATTTACCAGCCATAACACGTCATGAAAAATACTATTTGTCTCAAATTAAATCAAATAATCCATAGATATCATTATTACAAGATACAATGTATCGTGTCATACATACAAACATTTTTTACTAGCATGTAATACAGAATTTGAAATGCGCGCCTGTCATAAACAATGTTAGTTTAGTACACTACCCTATTATTGTTAACATACAACATGTTAACACAAATGTTTTACTTACACATAATTATATTTATAAGTTTGTGTTGATATGTTATAAAGCAACGTTTCTCCAACTGTCAGATTTGGAAGGACGAACGAATCCACTGGAACAAAGAGGACTATAATGGCTTGGAGATGATTCGACTTCCGGCAAGACTTCTCTGGCTTCCGGACATCGTTCTCTATAACAAGTACATGTATATGTTTTAAAGGCTTAAACATACGTGTCAGCCACGCTCTGTGAAAACGGGGCTTAATGCAAGTGCGTGAAGTCTCGTTCCCGTTTATCCCCTACAGTCCACTCAGGCTAATCAGGGACGAAACTTTTCGCATATACTAGATTTTCGTTGAAAAGAAACTTCGTTTGAACGAAAAATTCTATAAAAGCGGAAAAGGTCGTCCTGATTAGCCTGTGCGGACTGCTAAGGCCAGTCTGGATAGACACTTTACGCACAAGCATTAAACCCGGTTTTCCCAGAGCGAGGCTCATATTTATATATATGTTGAGCGTGGGCCTTTTACGCAAACTGCTGATTGCAAATAAGGAAACATGTAGTATTTGGTTTAAAATTCTTTTGGTAAAATTAACCCAATCACACACTCATTAAAGAAGCACTTTAACTTATATACACCGATTCTGTCTTGATTTCTTACGTATTTTTTTCTTACGTGCATTTTAAAGGCATATTAAAAATACCGGGCCAGTAAAAAAGTTTATTTATTTACACTTTCGAACTAAAATACTGTCAGATATTTCAATAGATATTTCGTAGCCTCAGATAGAGTTCATATAAGATTGAGGCTTCTCGGGCGACGTTTCAATTTATCCAAAGCAATTCAGCTAAATGTCAACGTCAGCGGCAAAAATAAATAAGTTGTATTGAATCTCTTTAATCTTATTTAACTCGACTTTTTAAAGGAGTTCATTCAGCGTTTGTAAAACAAATTTGATTCGCTAAGATTTTTATTTAAAAAAAATGCCAATCGCATTTAGATATGGATTTATGGGTTCAATACATTGACAAAACTAACGACTCGTAGATGACCATAGATCGCCCCGGGACAGTCTATTAGAAAGCGTGTATTGTTGTTTGAAACGTGTATTCGTTTCTCTTGTTTTGATAAAGTTTTCATTGACAATTAAAACTGTTCTGGTTTAAATTTTAGAACTATTTGTATTTAACCAATATTATCATTCACGCACATTAGGGGCATACATGTTCAGTCGTTCCATTAAGGTAGTCGTTTTGCAAACTTCTTTGCAAAATAGAAAACAGTACCAAATTTCAAAAACCATGTTCAAATTAAATTTCGAACAGCGCCATTTTGACTGGAGGTTATTCGTTTCATAAGCGCGATAATATTCGTTAAATGCTGATTGTCCAACCAGTATGAGATAGAAAAAAAAACAAAAAGGCGGACTTATATATGTTCATGTTTAACTTTCTATAATATTAGACAAGTCTGTTATTTGTGAAACATTGGTTAACATAGAAAGAGCCCCACAATTGGCAAAATAAGTGTGAGATAGGAAAAACTAAAAGACGGACTTATATATGTTAATGTTATACTTTCTATAATGTGAGGCAAATATGTTATTTGTGAACATTGGTTAACATAGAAAGAGCCCCACACTAAACAAAATCAGTCGTTGATTGACACGTGTGTCTCTGATTCGGTATTCAGCGCTGACGATTACACGTCCGGTTTCATGCCCATCAACGCAATGGTCCTGTACGACGGTACGATCTCCTGGTCACCACCGGTCAGGCTGAAGAGCTCCTGCAAGGTGGACATCACATACTTCCCCTTTGACCATCAGGTATGATAAAGAGAAACGATAAAACTATGCCTCCTAGAGTAATATATATGAGCCTCACTCTGTAAAAAGGGGGTTTAATTCATGTGCGTCAAGTGTCGTCCCAGATAAGCCTGTGAAGTCCGCACAAGCTTATCAGGGACGACACTTTCTGCTTTTATGATAATTTTCGTTTAAAGAAAGTCTCTTCTTAGCACAAATCCCGTTAAGGCGGACTGCACAGGCTAATCTAGGACGACATTTTACGCACATACATTAAACCCGCTTTTCACAGAGCGATACTTAAATAAATAATCTCTTGACCAACTGGTATCTTATCAAGAAACTATGAAACCTGTCTTCAATCTGTACATATATGAATAACCTCGTTGCTTATTCAGTAAATAATTCAACAATCAACAAAATAATGAGGATCAGTATGCATTTAACCTGGATTTAAAGGCTTCTAATAATACATTTACTACTAATACTAATAAATTGTCCAATTTAATGGATAGGTTTATTGTGCATTCCAATTTAGAAAAATAATTGCACAACTCGCTTAAAGGGACGCAATGCATTTGGTGTTTCTTAGTATTATTATAACAAGAACCATGAGTATTGTGTTGATAGTCTCCCCACCACGACTAGTACCACAAGTGCATTTGCCTTCAATTGAAGCTAACTGAGATAAAAAAAAATATTTGATACAATTTTTTACAGTTACCAATGTTCCCTTAAAATATGCTTAATTGTGTTTTCTGTTCCCTATACTGTCACGGGTCAAAGGTTAAATTTGGGCGTAATTGAACATTTCCGGACTGTAATTCCTCTTAAATCATGCAATATTAAATAATTTGCCACAACTATTACGCATGATGGTGTGTCGCGTGCAAGACAGTATTACAAATGTCAAGGTGATACTAATAGGTCAAATGTCAAACATGTGGATGAGGCAGCTTCAACAGACATGTGTTTCAAAACCGTTGATAAAATTGGCATGTTGAGACCGATGTTTCCAATCAGACCTTTTCCCTGGGTCTCAAGGTCAATGTCACAAAAATGCTCTGATATGGACCCAATTAGCCTTATACGAAATGAAAATATCATTCATCTATCATTTCAATAGTAATATCAACTTACCACAGTGTTCAACATTTGCTTAAGCCGTGTTGCGTGCAACGCCTATTTACCAAGTTGAAATGTGAAGGTCATTTTTATAGTTCAGAGTTCGAAGTATGGACATGAAAAAGCTTCTGCAGACTGGTAGATCATCTTTTTATCGCCACTTTCAAAACGCACGCCTCACGTTTATATCTTCTTGAAAATACGATACATTTCAGGTGTGCGCATTGAAGTTCGGCAGCTGGTCGTACGATAAGGCCCAGGTCGATATGATCAACAAAACGGGGATCGTGGAGCTGTCCGGATACGTTACGAACGGCGAGTGGATGCTGACGCGCAACCGGATAGTGCGTAACGAGGTTGTCTACCCCATAAGCCCGGCTGTTTACCCGGATGTTACAGGTGCGGTTTCGTTTCGCACAATAACGTTACTAATAAATCATGTATCATGATTGTCTTTCTACGTTTCTCACGGCGAATGTTATGAAAAAAGAAAAGTTACAACTGTAAGAATCACCTAACGCATATATTTTATATACATCTAGGCGCAATGAATATACATCTATGCCTATACTGATATGTTTTGCAGAAATAACCATGCATTTAATTCAAATAGTGTATTCATCAAGAAATAACCCTCATGGATGAAGATGCAAATTCTGAATAAGTATGAAACTACAAACATATCAATATAAGCGCCATTGTCATTATTTGTTGACAAATATTATGTTTATAGAAGTACACGTATATTCATTGATACTAACTTATTTCCAGTGATTATCACCATTCAGAGGCGTATCCTGTACTACGTGTTGAACATCCTGTTTCCCTGCTTCTGGCTCAACATTCTCAGCGTGCTCACCTTCTGTCTGCCACCGGACGCCGGCGAGAAAATCACGCTCGGGTACCGTCTTAAAAATCATTTAAGCCTCGCTCTGGGAAAACTGGCTTAATATTGTGCGTTAAGTGTCGTCCCAGATTAGCCTGTGCAGTCCGCAAAGGCTAATCAGGGACGACACTTTACGCAAAAACTGGATTTTCGTTTAGAAGATACTTCCTTCAAATGAAAGAGCCATACAAGCGGAAAGTGTCGTCCCTGATTAGTCTGTGCGGACGGCACAGGCTAATCTGGGACGAAACTTTACGAACATGTCATTAAGTCCAGTTTTCCCAGAATACAGCTTATTTTAAGTTATGAATGTTTTATTAATACCTCAATCGATTTTTAACAAAATATAACAAAATGAATGCTTCGGTCTAAAGTCTGTAGGAAGATTTTATGCAATTGAATATGGGTCTTCGCATATGGTAAAGGTCTTTTTTATTATAGTGTCACCCCTATTGAAAGGGCAAGCCAATTTGACTTATGAGACACTTTTTGCGAGTATACCATGTACCTCCCAACTCCTATCACTATGCCAGGCGCCAGGCGGATAGACGTCGGTAACCATTAATGTTTAACTAGCTCTGGGCTCACGAACCGGCCGTTTCGGAACAAGTCCCATGACAAACATCCATCCTTCGACAAACGCTCCCCATGGGGCTCGAACCTTCGACTTCCCGATGCCGAGGCGGATGCCTTATCCTCTAGGCCACGGCGATCGGTATGTTTCGTGTTCTGAGAAAACTGGACATAATGCTTGTGCGAAAAGTGTCATCCCAGATTAGCCTGTGCAGTCCCCACAGGCTAATCAGGGACGACACTTTCCGCCTAAACTGGATTTTCGCCAAGAAAAGACATCATTAAAACGAAAAATACCATAAAAGTGGAAATTGTCGTCCCTGATTAGCCTGTGCGGACTGCACAGGCTAATCTAAGACGACACTTTACGCACATGCATTATGCCCAGTTTTCTCAGAATACGACTCATATAAGTGACCCGAGAAATTAACTGTTTAAGGCAGAAAAGGCGTATCAATTGTTTGTTGCATGTTCCATTTAATTATTTGAGCGGCGATTGTATATTGGTAAGGCAGTTATGAGACGTAAAACTCGTACGTTTACGTTCCATTTGAGGACGATGACTTTCTTCGTTATACGAATTTCATTTATACTTAACTGTTAACATAAAGTAATATACTGCAAACACAGTACTGATGTCAGTTGTACGTTCGAGCATAATATCGTATTGGCTGATACTGGACCGAATCGTAAAGAACACTTCTTTTAATACAAATATCAAATTTTCATTTGAACCACAGTAATGAAACGAATCATTGTTGAAATATACCGATAATTAAAAAGTCATGACATACGCTGATTTCTATGGACACGGATCAAATGTGTACATGCCATTGTTAAAGCCCAAAAGGACCAAAGCTAACAAGAAGCTGAGATCGATTTTAATACAACAAAATGTAGATTNTAGCCTGTGCAGTCCACACAGGCTAATCAGGGATGACACATTCCGCCTAAACTGGATTTTCGCCAAGAAGAGACATCATTTAAACGAAAAATACCATAAAAGCGGAAATTGTCGCCCCTTATTAGCCTGTGCGGACTGCACAGGCTAATCTGGGACGACACTGTACGCACATGCATTATGCCCAGTTTTCTCAGAACACGACTCATATAAGTGACCCGAGAAATTAACTGTTTAAGGCAGAAAAGGCGTATCAATTGTTTGTTGCATGTTCCATTTAATTATTTGAGCGGCGATTGTATATTGGTAAGGCAGTTATGAGACGTAAAACTCGTACGTTTACGTTCCATTTGAGGACGATGACTTTCTTCGTTATACGAATTTCATTTATACTTAACTGTTAACATAAAGTAATATACTGCAAACACAGTACTGATGTCAGTTGTACGTTCGAGCATAATATCGTATTGGCTGATACTGGACCGAATCGTAAAGAACACTTCTTTTAATACAAATATCAAATTTTCATTTGAACCACAGTAATGAAACGAATCATTGTTGAAATATACCGATAATTAAAAAGTCATGACATACGCTGATTTCTATGGACACGGATCAAATGTGTACATGCCATTGTTAAAGCCCAAAAGGACCAAAGCTAACAAGAAGCTGAGATCGATTTTAATACAACAAAATGTAGATCTCTTAAGAATAAGAGTATACCATAGCCGTTAAAGGGCTATATTAATACTTCACTCCAAAAGAGGTGATAACTAAAGTAAAAAAACGACGGTCGAAATGCCCATTATCATTCGCTAATTTATATTGTATCGAATGGAAAATTATTTGCATTATAGATTCCACTGGGGTGATTGTAAATTTAAATATATAAATATGGTTTTGCAACAATTTCTGAACCTGGTTTTCACACATTTTACTGAAATCTGTATTACTAACATAATAATAAATACATAATGACCGTATACTTAACACGTATAAAGCGACGGTCTAAACGTTGAATTATCAAAACAAAAAAGTCATTGTTTAGGGGATACGTAAATGATTAATATTGCACTGGGTTGATTTTGATATACAACTGTATAAAGAATTAACACACGTATTTATGTTTTAACAGCACAGTTCTTAATTTTTCTATAAAAATAAATGCTAAATCTTATCATCGGTTTTGATCGATAGCGTCCGCGTGCTGCAACAAACGAAGATATGCAGATAAATTATAGTTGAGATTATTCCCACTATCACAAACAGAACCATGATGACTAGTTTTAACTGATTTGATATAAATTTGTAATATGTAGTGTAATCGTTGTTCATACTGCGAATAATATTAAGGAAGTTGTGTAGTTGTCTCTCGTTTACATGCGTGCTTGTTTAAATCATCCGACATCTGACAGTGAAGAAATTAAATATTGAAAATCTGAAATAATTGCCCCTTTAGCAGAAGAGAATTATCTGTATCAAGACGAGGTCCTCTACGTATGGCAAGTGAACATTTGCCACGACAGAACGACGGAGCACAAACAAATCATGATTTTTTTTCTAGAGCCATATTCCCACTTACTGAAGTAGGTCAGATATTTGCGAAATTATGTTAACTTAGTACGGATACTGGTAAACCAGCTTATCCAACAAAAGTGTGACGTGGCAAAGATATAACTGAATAATGTTGAAACAGGTGAAAATAGAAATACAAAGTTATAAGAGGATAATAAAAAAATAAAAACAAACAACAGCTGCAATCACAGTCATGGATATAGAACTAGCAATATTCAAGCATTTAGGAGGGTTTATTTTATGCTTTCCGCCCGCTGGTATATAGAGAAATATCAGTGAATTCCTAATGATAATTCACTGTTTCAAACATTAAAAAATCTCTATGAAACATGTTGTTTTTAGAAGTCATGAGGTCGTTTTTTTCAGCAAAATTCAGCAGTTAAAATAATTTGTGGTCATAAAATAAAAAGAAAATTTGTTGGATTTGGTGGAATGTCGATTTTAATTCACTCGTGATCATAGAAAATAAATATTTTTTACTCATTGCTGCCACTCGTGAAAATATTATTTTCTATGATGACTCGTGAATTAAAATTGATATTCCACCGAATCAAACAAATGTTTAATATTAAATCCGCTTTAATTGCGCCCGAAACTCACAATTGACCAAGATGTAAGAGTTAAGAACGCGTTTTTCTATTTCAGCATTACAGTCCTGCTTTCGTACTCCGTGTTCATGTTACTCGTGGCGGAGTCCATGCCACCCACATCAGAGTTTGTTCCCTTGATAGGTACGTTTAAGCATATAAGCTGCGTTCTGACAATACTGAGCTCAATGCATGTGCGTAAAGTGTCGGTCCAGATAAGCCAGTGCAGTCCGCACAGGCTAATCAGGAACGTAACTTTCCGCCTAGATTGAATATTCGTTTAGAAGAGACTTACTGTAAACGAAACTTTCCGCACATGCATTAAGCCCAATTCCCCCAGAACGTGGCTTATATAGAGTTTGCATAAACACACTTTGTTATTTTAAGTAAAGTTTTCTTAAATTCAAGGTTTGATCGTGAGCAATAATTTTCGTTTACTGATTGTATTATTTCACATGAATTGAAATTTTCTATAAATATGTGTTTTACGTGCATAGAGCAATATACTTACGAGCGTACTAATGTTAGTGGAAAAAAAAACAACGAAAAAGTTAAAAAAAGGCCGTGTGGATAATTTGTAGTATTTGTTTTTATTTAAACATATCTGTCAAATATTCCATATTTTACGTCAGTCTTATATCGAAGTTGAACACTCCTTTAAGCTGGTGTTTTATTTATTTCTCTTCCATCCTTATTAAATATATGTAAAACACATCATGACACTTCCAGAATGACAGCACGTAAATGAAATTCACATACTTCATCTAGTTACATCTTTTCTTTGAATTAGTACCGCAATGTCATTTTCACGATTAGTTTTATTTACGATCTTTCTGAACTCGCAGACGTTTATTCTCATAAATCTGAGAAGGCTTGGTTATGTTATGCAAATTTTACATTGCTTTTTATTACCATATGTCGCGTATTCCATTTAACGGACACACACACATGACAGTGTTTTTGTTAGGTAAATAATGATGGATTTAAGTTCATTGCGAATCATGTGAGCTGTGGCAAAATAGTATAAAGTGCGGAACGCAATAATACGTATTTGTGTCGTGTTCTGAGAAAACTGGGAATGATGCTTGTGCGCAAATTGTCGTCCCAGATTAGCCTATGCAGTCCGCACAGGCTTATCAGTGACGACAATTTCCGCTTTTATGGATTTTTTTGTTAAAATGATGTCTCTTCTAAGCGAAAATCCAGTTTAGGCGGAAAGTGTCATCCCTAATTAGCCCGTGCGGACTGCAGAGGCTAATCTGGGACGACACTTTACGCTCATGCATGATGCCAAGTTTTCTCAGAACGCGACACATTTGTTCTGTTAATAATTTAAAATTATTGCAAAATAAATTTTCATAATCAAGCTTTACTTTCGTACAGTCGTTCATTTGAATGCAATGCCCCACTGACTGCGGTTCTATTTTGATGCTGACTTATTCAATGTATTATGAAGTCCATATGTATAAATACGTTAATTCTATATTTGTTTTAATATTATCAAGTACATTGAATAAGCATTTAATACATGTATGTGTTTTAAAAAATAAGTGCACATGTGTTCGTTAAACATGATCACAAACCATACATTCAGGGTCTTTACGATAAGCGATGGTTTTGAGCTTTCAGTTGAAAAAGATGTGCTTTTATATCAATCAATTTAATCTAGCTATATAAATATAAGCGTAGCATTATAATAATTATTGGTTGAATAAATGCATAACATGCATACATTGACACCAAGATGACCAATCCTGTCTGGTGTGCAATTTCAAAAGTATTGAACGACTACTGTGCAAAAATAAACCGACATCATGAAATACCTTCACTGGTTGAACTGGGAAAACTCATGGTGGTTTTAATCTAACATATTAAGTGAAACAGTCGCATGCAAGTGACAGCTAAATGGCACGAACAAGTCATCCTGTTGCCTTCCGGTGGTCACGATTTAAAGTAAGTCATTTGTTCGATTATATCTGTCGCAAAGGCGGCAAGGCAAAAGACGAAACTGGTCTGATTTTTTCGTTGTCTGGCGGAATCGTACTGAGCGATTATATTTAATAGGTACATACTATTTAAAAGGTACATACGGTTAAATAGGTACATAAGGTTCAATAGGTACATAAGGTTCAATAGGTACTTACGGTTCAATAGGTACATAAGGTTCAATAGGTACATAAGGTTCAATAGGTACATAAGGTTCAATAGGTACATAAGGTTCAATAGGTACATAAGGTTCAATAGGTACATAAGGTTCAATAGGTACATAAGGTTCAATAGGTACATAAGGTTCAATAGGTACATAAGGTTCAATAGGTACATAAGGTTCAATAGGTACATAAGGTTCAATAGGTACATAAGGTTCAATAGGTACATAAGGTTCAATAGGTACATAAGGTTCAATAGGTACATAAGGTTCAATAGGTACATAAGGTTCAATAGGTACATAAGGTTCAATAGGTACATAAGGTTCAATAGGTACATAAGGTTCAATAGGTACATAAGGTTCAATAGGTACATAAGGTTCAATAGGTACATAAGGTTCAATAGGTACATAAGGTTCATAATGTCCTTAGCTCTTACAGTGCTGGAACCGGATTTAGAAGGTCTTTGCAAACAGTTTGGATCCAGATGAGACGCCACAGAACGTGGCGTCTCATCAGGATCCAAACTGTTTGCTATTCTCATGGTATTCTTTTAAAAAAAGTGAAGAAAATGCTAATTTTAAAAATTCAGCAGACGACATTTTAGCAGACTACAAATATCCCAGCATGCAAATGGTTAGTACACTACTTTTATCTTAATATTCCAGGAATATACCTTACAGTTTCCATGGCAGTTGCGAGCATATCAGTTATTTTAACAGTTGTCGTACTGAAGTTGCACCATTGTTCGCCGCACCAGAAAAAGATACCGGACTGGGTACGAAAATACATCCTGGGATATCTGGCAAGATTCGTGCGCTGTAGTTGCGTTACGCTTCCTTGTAAAATGTTTAAACCCAAATTTAGATCAGAGAGAAAAGTCATTGAGGATGCAGATGTGCATGAAATACATGCGAGACTTCTGAAGGAGATGGAAACATTGTCTAGAACAGGCCCAAGGATATCGGGTCTGGAACGGGATCAGAGACGACGAAATTGTAAGGAAGTCTTCAGCAGTAAAATAAACTTGGAGATTCGAGATCATGGCTACTCAAATCGTAGCTCTGTTATGGAGGACGATCTCAATGGAAACTTTAACCATGACGGCTCTGTGACTACCATGGAAGACATTCTTAAATATCTGAAGGTTCTCGTTGTCAAGAGCGACGCAGAAGACATTGAAACGGATGTTGTGGATGAATGGAAACAGGTGGCGCTAGTGATTGACAGACTGTTCTTCTGGATGTTCATGCTTATCACGATTGTCTCGTCTGTCATCATTCTGGTGATCGTGCCTTCCTTTAAGTATATTGATGATGAAGCTTACTAGATTTAAAGACGCAATATCTTAGGAGGAACCGCAAAAATGCGCAAATGATTTTTTGCGCTTCACACTTGCTAAAATGTATTACATGACTTTTCTCGATGTCTTTGATAGATGATTTATATTTAAAAGTGTCTTAAGACAATATAATTATGACGAATAATAATGTACATTGACCAAACAATCTATTATAATTAGGAAATAAAATAAAGTTCTTAAAATGCACAAGAAACAACATCATTCATAGATACAAATGATAACGAAATAATGCTCTTTTTAAATGAAGGTTAATAAGAAGAGTGAAAACCATGGACTTAAAGTAGCCAGTATATGTCAGAATAATAAAATTAATTTTGCTGTGTTTCCATGTAAAGCAACATGCGCATCAATTATTTATACTTAGAAGCATGTTTTATCTTCGTCATATTATATCGAATGAACATATGTCGGGTTACATAAACAAATGTTTACCGGAACGAAAATATATTTGTTCATTATTAACATGTATTATATTAACAGACACGTGATATTGGGTTGGATGGTGGTAGTATATTGTTCGCTTTTTCTTTTCGTTATTAAGACAATTGAATGCTTTTGATGTCATTGAGGTATCTTATCAGAATTTGATTAATGAACAAAAAAAATGAATCTACATGATTTAATCGTGGTTAAGGTACATGCCATCACGCCGGAACAATTATTTAATATGTTCACCCTCCGGATTAACCTGACAAGAAATTGCTAAGACCTGGGTCCGTTGTCTTTAACCGAGTCCTGTCTTATCCAAAACATTAAGACAAATACATACGGAATATTACGCTAGCCAATTAATCCATGAGTAGGTATCAGTCGAGTGGCTTGTGTTATGACGTATCGCACGAGAGGCGGAGCCTCGAGTGTGATACGAAATAGCGCAAGCCACGAGACTGATACAAACACTTGGAACAATTGACTAGCGTAATATTCCTTTTATTATATACAACAACTAACGAAAACAGTTCTCAATTGTATTTTTTGCTTTAACAAAATGTGACGTCATTAAATGTGACGCCATTAAAATGTTACGTCATTAAATGGGTCAAAGAAAGTAGTCCGGCTAGTATGGTAATACGGAATCGGAAAACAGCGAGTAGCATAATACGGATTTATTTCAACGATTGATACAACCTGTATTTTGTTAAAAGCATTAAATAGGTATATAATAAAAGTTAGAAATTAATTTCCATTTTAAAATAAATAGAAATCTATGACAAATATATGTTGTTGTTTTTTTTTTT
>VMBQ01000177.1:377259-465662 GCA_007657795.1 Dreissena rostriformis
CACCACCACCTCCACCACCACCACCACCACCACCACCACCACCACCACCACCACCACCACCACAACCACTACCACCACCGCCACCACCACCACCACCACCACAACCAACAACAACACCACCCACACCACCACCCCCATAAACCACCACCACCACCACCACAACCACCACAACCACTTCTTCTATTACTACTGCTAATGCGCCTACTACTACGCCTTCCGCTTTTGAATTCAACACTTTATTAAATCTGTATTATAATGTGTTTCATAAAAAGACATCAGTTTACAATATAACACATCTGTTCTTACATCAGCGAAGATGATGACACGATTAATGCGACAGACAATGTACGTGTTACTTTAAGGACAGACATGGAAATAATAAATTTTGCCACTGCTTTCCTGTTTTAAAGCCTCATATTTGAAATAGCGTAATTTTATTCTTGTTTTAAACTGGAGCTATTTAGTTCCGATGTTTACATATATCAATTGAAAGTATTTTATGACAAACTTAACAACAAGCCAAGATCTGTGATCAAGCTCATTTTTATTTCCATTTTGATTTTCTATTTATTTAATACATGTTTTATCAGTGTCTGGCCAAATATAAACAACGGAAATATTTGCACGTTCAAGCAACAATATAATGCAGCCGTAATATATGAGAAAACGACGCGAATGAATCAATAATACATACATGAGAGTAATTAAATAAATACAAACCCGCCTTTCTCTTAAAATTTGTGTACATTTAAACTACACTGATAGCGCATAGTTTTTCAAATGTTTGCATAAAGTTTGAATTAGGCATGTTCACCGAAATATATTAAGCCACAACTTCATCTGACAACATTTAACCATCGGTATCGATTTCGTCATGCTTGTTAACTAAACATACACTTTTAGATCCAACTGCATAAACAATATACGTATAAACAACAAAACCACATCAATTCAAGGTTATTATAACCACCCACGTTTTATAATTTACAACGGAAATACCTCTTTCTCTGTGTATAATGTATATAACGGAAATAATACATAAACCAGTTATAGTAGGATCATACACGTTGACACACGCATTGATACTTCAGAAAATGGGAAACTGGATGTGCAAACTTGCGGTATGTTACACTCGTTTATGTTATTTTATTTTAAATTTCTACAATGCTTTATTATGCCATATGATGTCAGATGTTAATACTTAATCTTCTCGATAATTAGAAAAGCGTTTTCGCGGATATATTCGTGTGACCTTTAATGCATTTATTCGGAAAGGTAGTTTATATTTTGAGACCGAATAAACATACATTTAACATAGCAGCACGAGACAAATAAATCTAGTTTTTGAAGAGGCTTGCTAACAATGTCGCTTATGTAATCATCACATCATTTTGAATGAAGAATGCTTCTAAAAGAGTAATAGATACTACGCTGTGCTTTAAATAAATCGCTTGTTAGAATGCTTCTAAAAGAGTAATAGATACTACGCTGTACTTTAAATAAATCGCTTGTTAGAATGCTTCTAAAAGAGTAATAGATACTACGCTGTGCTTTAAATAAATCGCTTGTTAGAATGCTTCTAAAAGAGTAATAGATACTACGCTGTGCTTTAAATAAATCGCTTGTTAGAATGCTTCTAAAAGAGTAATAGATACTACGCTGTGCTTTAAATAAATCGCTTGTTAGAATGCTTCTAAAAGAGTAATAGATACTACGCTGTGCTTTAAATAAATCGCTTGTTAGAATGCTTCTAAAAGAGTAATAGATACTACGCTGTGCTTTAAATAAATCGCTTGTTAGAATGCTTCTAAAAGAGTAATAGATACTACGCTGTGCTTTAAATAAATCGCTTGTTAGAATGCTTCTAAAAGAGTAATAGATACTACGCTGTGCTTTAAATAAATCGCTTGTTAGAATGCTTCTAAAAGAGTAATAGATACTACGCTGTGCTTTAAATAAATCTCTTGTTAGAATAAAGAAGTTACACTTCAATGCTTTTCGTTATGTGTACACCTTAAGTCCAATAATGGTTTGGTGAATACAGGTCTAAACGTATAATACATTTTCACGAGGTATGCGCGACACTTTCCAACATGAATGCTAATTGCCGGTCTCTAATAGAGCGATATTTTACTTAAAGCCTCTATAATGCTCAAAATCAACGAAAATTTCGTAATATATTTCGTAAAATAAAGTTAACATATAAATGATCAGTGCTCGTTATAGCAATAGCCAAAATTTCAACGCTAGATGTGTTCTGGTAATATAGATTTAACAAGATATAAAATGCTCTTTTTTATTTTTGTGTGGCACAATGAATTCCATTTTAATTTCCCGCAACGATATTTATTCATACGACACATCAACACTTAATTGGTACATGAACATGTGTTGAATATATTGTACCACAAAAAATAAAAGAGAGCATTTTGTATCGTATTAAATCTATGTTACCAACGCACATCTAACGTTGAAATTTAAGCTATTGCTATAAGTCTCCATCTTAACGAGATCGAACCGGGTAAACCCGGAACTACAGCGAAAATGCAGATACGCTTGATAGAGTAACCAACCCACTCATTTTTAGACATTCAATAGTGATCAACATTTAAAAGTTATGTATTCATGCGATGCGTCCTCGATATTGACTATGCAATTTTACGGCGATTACGCTACAAATTGAGGATAAAAGTGTTAAAATTTCTTTTCGACTCGCTTCGTTAGACATATTGTAACGTTTTAAATCATCCCAGCGTGAAGCATTATACACGTTAAACTATTCAACCCATTTCACGCCTTTATTTGTAAGCAGATTGAATTGAGTAATTAGGCGGAACGTTCAATGCGGAAGTCATTGTGTACTCATCCGGGAACTGACAATATGTTAAATTACGATTGAGTTCGGCTGGTGGTGTCAACCATACCGGATGAATGGGGATGTCTCCGGTTAAATCGGGTTTCCCCACAGAACAATCCCACACAAACAAATGAATACCTTTCAGTAAAACATAATGTGCGGAAGGACCTCGTTAGATTTAAAATACACATCCACGACGATATTTTTGCCGTCTAAGGCGGTTTATATATATGCAGGCGGTTTATATTAATGCTTATACATGATATTATTCGGCGCGTAAAATTGGCGATCAAAAGGTTTAGAGCTGTAATACGTGTAATAATGGAAAACATTCCACCATTGTTTTTTTGCAATCGTGGGAGACGCAAAGGAGCGCAATTTTAATATTTATTATATGTTCATTTTAAACCAAAAAATGGTTTGATGTAACAGACCCAAACATGCGAGGTCTTATGGTCCCCAACCGAACGTTTCGATTTCACCTTCAATATGTAGTATCTAATTATCGAACCATATCGTTGCAAGTGTTGGAGGAACGTGGAGGAGTACGATCTCCGAATAGGGGACTTCAAGATCGGGGCTCGAGTTCGGACCATCAAGTCTGGCGATGGGTACTCTCACGAAGTGGTGAGGGTCGGGAAGAACAGTGTGGCCAAGCAACTGTTCCTCAAGTGAGTAATCGTGTGTGTGTGTGGATAAAATGTTGACGGTGAACATTTCTTGTGTATTTATTTTGACCTTGCATGACGTACGTTTATGTACATACTATATTGTGACACAATTGTTCGGTTGGGTGTCATTTCTGAAAAACAAACACAAATCGTAAGTGGGATCCCAAATGTCGTTTTTTTTAAACGTGAATAAAATGATGAAATGTTATTTGCGCATTTGAGAAGTCAATACTGTAAGAAAGGCAGATTTTGGTATTCGGATTATATTTGATAATTATTAATCAATTCATGGAACCCAAACAACACATGCTTTTTGCATGGATATAAAAATAACTGGCTTAAAATTAACGCACTCCTTTTAACATTGCTCTTTGTGGCAACATCAATAACTCGCAATGACAGGTAAGCAATTTAATTATAGACATTTGGTTTCCCAAATAAAACATTTAAGAAAGCAGATGACGTATGGATTATGTTTATATCATTTGCTTTTCGCAGCAATAGACGTTATAAACAAATCTCGGTGAATGCCCGGTTAACTCTACATACCACTTATCATCCCATGTTAGCTCGGGTTTCATGAAATTTAAATTCACAACAAAAACTCACTGCTGTAACTGTAACCATTCTCGTTGCATTGACAAGCTCTTTACCCGACGTTTACTTCATCTGTTAATTGTGCTTTTAAAAAGGTCATCTTGACTAATCGCTGCTGTCTATAAACAACCATTAATCCTTTGTTGTTTCAATGTGAATTTTACAAGTCGGACAACTATATAAAAAGTATGCACCAACACATAATTAGATCCATTGTTAATAATTTTGTGTTATTATTTAATTATGCTGTCATTTACCTGCTCTCCGATTTTCACCCATGTCTGTCTAATTATGAATCAAAAATAAACTAGAATATGCTTAAGTTAGAACAGTATTTGTTCTGTTCTTACTAGTCTAGCTTCAGTAAGATCAACCACAATCAGGTTTGTGTTCTATTTATACCAGAAAACATGATGTTCTCACGTGCGTGGACGAGACGCCCTTAAAGGGCCACGACCAGGCATTTGTGAAACAAATGTTTGAGAAAGAAGAAATAAATCCGGAAAAGCGGGTTCATCTGGTGAGACTGTACATCCGACTTTGAATTTAATGTTAATAATTATAATAACAATCAGCAACGATGAAGAACTTCCAATTTCGTGTTTTGTCATATTCAAACATAATGGACGTCGATGTCAGATGTTTGATAGTACGCTATTACATACAATAACATGTAAATTACTTTGAAACGAAGAATTGTGTCATATACATAAAATTAACAATATTTAATTACGTACTTATTGTTATAAATGGTTCAAACGTTTCAGAGCGTACGGCGTTCGATATCAGAGGTATTAAATATTAGCAGTGGTCTAGAGGTCCTTTCTTCAGGTAAAGGATTGCGTCGTTTCGGAATTTATATTAAAGAACTAGATAGCGTATAGTCATTAACTTGATAATTGATCTAAGCTTTAATTGCAGGGTTTGGTTTAAAACTAAAGGTGTTTTGGATACATAAAAAACAGTAATCAATAATAACGCCAAGAAAAGACCTTATCACTTTTTTTTTATAAATAAAGCAAACGTAACAATTCGTATTGAATATGTTGCGAAGATCCAAATGTACATAACAGGACGTTTGATGGCTGTAAAACCCGATGCCATGGAGAAGTCCCACGTGATGTATCAGGTGTCAGACACCACCCAGTACCTGCAAGTGAGGGACGACCACGTGGTGTCTGCCGATCAGCTGGACGGTAACGACAAGGACAGTAAGTAGTTTGATCAATGGGACTTTGCATTAGATGTCATAGCTTTCTTTCGTTGGATATATATATACGCTAGTTGCCCGTATTATTGTTTATGCCATGTTTTATTAACGTTCTGAAAATGTGTAAGTAAAGTGGATGTATGTTAACATAGAATTTTAATTGAAGTAGAAATCTCGTGTTTCCTTCCAATAGTCCCCTAAATGTTTATCTCGCGAAATCGGTGGCTAAATGGTGAACGCCTGCATTATATTTTGTTTTAGATGTGTTGTACACAATACGTGAATTAAAAATTAAAGATAAAAGGCCGTTCCCAACCATGCAAATTGGACGCGACAATGGGATATGGTTGCAAGTGAAAGAAGGGAAAATAACAGTTGGGGTAAGTCAAAACACAAGCAGTCGCTTTTAAAATGCTCCATGCAGTGCAATATACTTTTGAACATATCAATAAAAATTGTCTTCAAACTGAAAATGATCAAATTATTTTTCGAACGATTTAGTTTTAACAGTTCCGTGTCTGTTATGTTAGCATTACTGACATATTTTTGGCAAACCTTTTACTAAATTTGTTAACAATGTGCATTTGATAAATTGCAGGAAAAATCAACGCATTTCGGCTACGAAAAGAATGGAAGCGACATAAAATTCACATATAACGGTAAGTTCGTAAAATTAAATATACTAATAACACAACTGTGCGAAATTTTAAGTTGACATTTGTTTAGAAATGTTACTATTATGACCTAATTTAAGAGTTATTTAGTTTGAGCGATTGTATGAAATTCAAAACATTATACATAGAAGAATTAGATGACGGTGTTGATCTGGTGGGTTGTATCGCACAAGTTGATAGTGACCGCATAACCATGATGCTGTTAACGCCCTGTTACCCGGTATTGTATTTTCAGGACAATACGTTGCGTACGATATGCAACAACAGACTCTAGTATTGATATCAAAGGACCAGTCAAGGCAAACTTTTGTTAAAAGGTATTACGATATGTTCTCGGAGATGTCAGTTGAAAAGTAGGATCTCGTTCTCGGAGATGTCAGTTGAAAAGGAGGATCTCGATGAAGTTGACGGTTGTGCCTGCGACTGAAAATGCTGCTGTGAACCGGTGCATATTTGTGTCTACATTTTTGGCATTGTTTGTTAATTTCTTAATTTACCACGTTGAAAGTCATGTATAAGTTCTCGTTATATATTACAAGGATTCCATGTTGTTGTTTTTTTTCTTTCTGGATGATCATTTATATCATGAGTTGCTTTTAATTATCGAAAAGTAAGTTCTAAACTGATAGTTGCAATTTGGTATTGAAATTTGGTATCTCCATTTACAATGAAAATCATCAGTTGTTAGTATAATATGAACACAAATGAAAATGTTGATTGGTAACACTTATTCGTGTTATCATTAGAATATTTTTGTATTCTTGTTAAAAGGCGTTTTTATGCCCCCGGTAAGGTGGCATATAGCAGTTGAACTGTCCGTCTGTCCGTCAGTCAGTCCGTCAGTCTGCCTGTCAGTCTGTGCGTCCGTCCAAAAACTTTAACATTGGCCGTAACTTTTGCAATATTGAAAATAGCAACTTGATATTTGGCATGCCTGTGTATCTCATGGAGCTGCACATTTTGAGTGGTGAAAGGTCAAGGTCAAAGTCTTCTTCAATGTCAAAGGTCAAAAAACAAAATCCAATGGAAGTAACAAGCTTTAAAGGGAGATAATTTATATACCTGTCAAATGGTAAATAGACATTTTATTTCAAAGCGGCGCAGTAGGGGGCATTGTGTTTCTGACAAACACATCTCTTGTTTCCATATTAATTTACTTTTTTTTTTTATTCATATACTATAAATGAAACTTGAATGTCATAAACTTTTTCCTAATCTTTCGTAACTATTATTCTTTTTAATTTATAAATGTGATATATGATTTGTTTCATTTTAATATTTTTTTCCCGTTATTCTTAATTCTTAAAAAAATATTTTTATAAATTAAAGTGCAAAATGTTTCTAATACGCTTTTACATTCATGCGAATGAAACGTTTACATTTCTTTAAAACGCTGAATGTATTGGTTTTAAGAATGTTTTTTACAATTGCATAATTCAGTTTTCTATAGCAATCATATTTACTGAAATAAGGAAGTGTACCTGTTATTGAAAGTGACAGATGTCTTGCTTTAAGTGCTTAGTGCTCTGTATAAAATATTTTACGACAAATAGGTCTTACACATTCAAGTGCAAAAAAAGTTGTTAATAATCGACATGTTCTTCTTAAAGGGGCATTTGGAATATAAGAGTGAAATGAATACAATAATATTCAAGTAATCATAGATATGTGTGCCTAACATAAACGCTTCCCCGAACATTCTTTATTTATATATATCTACCTTTAACTGTTTTCAAAACGGATCCAGTTGTTCTTTATATATTGTTATTGGCATACGTGTGTGGTTAATATGTTCAATTTAAATCATGGCCAAACATACTATTTTACGTGTATTAAATTATATAAAATGATGTTGTTTTGTTACTTTAAGTAATACATAAATATGTTAGGATTCCTCCATAGTACTTGTAAAAAGTGCAACAAACCCATGTGAATATAGCATTCCCCAATACACAAATTAATCATGTTAATCGGTGCTTGCAAGTGTACTTAGGTTAACTAAGAACAAAACTAATCTATTAATGTACTACATCTAAAACAGCAAGGCAATACCATGATTACATTCAAAGCAGCACAACATCATTTCCGTCCTTTTAGAGCTAAGGCAAACACGTGCATTAAATACACGTGTATTTTCTGTCAGTGGCATAAACATACTTATAATCACAAAAAAATGAAATAAAAAAATAAATAAATAAAAATAACAAAATATTCAAGAGGTCACAGAACAAACGCCGTTACCTT
Organism: Dreissena rostriformis; assembly: GCA_007657795.1. Taxonomy (NCBI): domain Eukaryota; kingdom Metazoa; phylum Mollusca; class Bivalvia; order Myida; family Dreissenidae; genus Dreissena; species Dreissena rostriformis. Next base: position 385,513 of record VMBQ01000177.1, read on the forward strand.
ACACACAGCAAGTGAAATTATGTATACAGTAATGGGAAAAGTCTTAACAAGTTTTACTAAAATAGCACTTAGAAAACACAGTTAACATCAACAGCATGAATGTTAAACTGGTAGCGCGTAAGATTTTGTGATTTCGCTACCAAAGGTCCTTAACGTCTTTTATTATTGTTTGATAAATTGTGAACCTTTTCAAGTATGCAGTGTACCAACATACGTATATTTTTTATTAAATCAATATAAACAAGTGGTTATTGAGATGTTGTTGAGGTATTTTTAGTATGTAAAGTTTCCTAATGGAAGTTTGATCCATATATTTGACCTTTGACCTTGAAGAATGACCTTGACCTTAACCTTTTACCACTCAAAATGTGCAGCTTCATGAGATACACATGCATGCCAAATATGAAGTTGCTATCTTTAATACTGCAAAAGTTATGACCAAGTTTAAAGTTTGGGACAGACAGACACAAACAATGACAGACAGACAGGCCAAAAACAATATACCTCCTCTTCTTCGAAGAAGCGGGCATAACAAAAAACACACACATATAAGATATCAATTACATGCATTAAAGAAGTGGACACATATTTTAGGTTATACTATTTAATTGTAACATATTAAAAACAGGACAACTTTTGCATCAGAACAGTCATAACTGATTTACCAAAATGCATTTGAATATGAACAAGTGTCAATGTGGTTTTATAAATGTATTGAAACTGTCAGAGACATGGCTTTCTTCGCTGTCGACATACTTTAAAATCACGCCATTACTTCGTGATGTGTGGAGATAAAGACACTCAACATATGTGTAAAGTGCAAAGACCCATTTTAACGTTTTACCTAGATATCAATGACATTGGAGAGAGAAACTCTTTCACTTTTGACAGATCATCGGAAATCGTGCAGATATAATGGTGAGAGAATAATTCAATTCACGCCATTAATTCGCGATATGTTGAGAAGTAGACAATCACCATATGTGCTCTAAAGTGCAAAAAAACAAACTTTTAACGTTTTTCCTACATATAAATGACCGTGTGAAGAGAAACGCGTTAATATTCGAAAAATCATCGGAAATCGTGCAGCGATGATAATGGCGAGAGATTACTGCACAGCATTCGGTTGTTTTCTACAATTCATCGCTTTGTTAACGAATATTTATATTGGGGAAACGATAAACAGGACAATTTACAAGGCAGAAGGTATGCTGATTGTGGTCAATACATGCACTACGTAAGGGGCGTGCATTTAACGTATACATTTGATGATTGCTGTAATATACTGTAATGTAAAATGATGCGATGAAACGCATGAAAATACTTTTCGGAGGAAGGCATTACACGCCTCAGATAAGGCATGCGTTTCAGTGTTTCTATAGTTTCATTGTTTGTTTATATGAAATAAACAAAGATCGTCTTCAGATATTGTACGGGCACCATCTGACGTATCATCATGAATGTTTAAGATAAAACGACAATCATCAATCCATAATGACCTCTTTTCGTCATAGTGCATGCTTTTCTTTCATCATATAACATGCTTTTCTTTGAACACATATTATAAATGTATAAAACCCATATACAGAATATCTAGCGAGCAGTATATACAATTAAACTTGAAATTACTTCTAAGTGGATTTTTTTCTAAAGGCTTTTTCGTATGAACGACATAGGCTTAACAAGTTTGCAAAATTTGATAATCGCCATAATACAAGTTATCCAGTACATGCAATGCTTGTTCAAATCTCACACTTTTAAATGTGTATATGAATACTAATATGAATGTTAACATCTTTTCAAAAAGCATACCTGAAGGAAATTTGACCCGCGTCATGCGAAAATTGGTCTTAATAAATATGCGATCAGCGTAGCGTAAATTGATATTCTGTCAATGAGGAACGCAAGAAAACGTAGCTGTGCATCTGTTATGAAACTGTAGTATGTTGGCATAGTTGTGTTCGTACTTTAAATCCCATTGCAATAGTTTAATCTAAGCATTCGCATACATTCAGTTAAATAAAAAGTGTGTGGGCAATTATTATCTTAATTCAGGGACACGTTGTGAGAAGGTGTTAAAAGAAACGTAAAGGTCAGTTTTCCTGCATAATTGCTCGCATTGTACTTTGTTTAAATGTATCACCTTTCAGTGTTTCTTGTACTGCTCGTTATTTATGACTTTGGTGATGGCTTGGATGTACCTATATAGTAAATAAATGCTTATATGTTTTCTTATATGTTTCGTTTGATTGTGGTAAATGACTTATATTCGTGTGCTTGCATTAAATATAACATAAACAGATTACAGTCAGTAGACATATTTGGCATATTTTAATATTGAAAATAAGATTTTTAATTGTGCATGCGTTAGACGGAAGGCCAATTCAAACTGATATGGACTATTTTGAGAACTATCTGCTCGAAATGTAGACTGAATCTAAGAATATCGAAAAGACGTTTTATCAGATTTTAGGGAGAACAGAATGTATACACGTATACAAAAGTTACTTGTTAACTGAGCTTTCATTCCGTCATAGGAATCACTTGGATTTTATACTGCTGTCCTACCCTAGATAGTCTCCAATAAGTTTCTAGTCAAAATCATTTATGAATACAAGAAATACGAGACAAAACTCCAACATATGTATTTCTTTTCTTAAATTCATTTGAGCCGAATTTAATCGCTCAACCGTTTGGAACGGATCTTACTAGTCATTTGTGAGTAATTAATGTCTTTTATTCAAACATGAAGCGTTCGTTTCTATTATAGTGATTTTCTTGACACGTGAGATACTAGTAACACAAGACATCTCATCAATGGCAGTGTTATTGGCGGCTTTCTCTATATTAGGTAAGTGAAGCACACTTCATCTTTCTAATAAGAAAGCCATGGATGCGAAGCATCAAAGGGGCTCTATTTAACAGTTGACATTGCGGCACAAGTTAACAAAATGAGGCGGGACAATTGCCTCTTAACCTAATACGCGTTTCTCAAGTACTAAAATAATGACATTTTTCAAATGCTGACAGAAAGGAAAATATGTTAAAGGCAGTAAAGAGTATTAGTTACCGATCCCTTTTACAATTGTTTTAGGACAGATACAGTCAGTGTAAAAAATATCTTTTCGTTAAGTGTAGTTTGTTAAGTTCTAATAGCTGAATGTTTATGGGGGTGGTGGGTGGGGATGTGGGTTGATGGCAGCAAAACTCTGTTATATGCATTCACCATTTACCATCATGGTTTACGTACGAATAATGGACTTCGAGGCTGAAGAGTTTTGGGAGTGCAGACAAATATTGATTTCGGCCATGTGACATTAAAAAAGGACATTGTATTTTACAATGTATATGTGCATTTAAATTAGTTAGTCTGTACATATAATTCAAAGCGAGGATTAATGGATTAAATTGAATTAGGCCTTATTTTACGTTAATGTAAGTCTTAATATATTACTGCAAATGAATTATATGTTCAATCCAATGGTTATACTATAATAATTTTCAATCTTAATATACGCTTTTGTATAATTTGTTTATATTTAATCTTTCATTAAACTGAATTATGTGCAGTATAAAACTATGAAAGCTCTTACTATTTCATTTTTTTAAATTAAATAAATTAATTTTACTCGTGTCGTGTTTGTAAACAGCTAGAAAAGTAATATATTATGTTAAGTTGTGTTAAATAGAGAATTGTAAACAGTTTTGTTTTAAATATTTGTTTGTTCTTTTCCCATATGCTCTAAATGGAAGTGATATTATTTTAATGTATGATGTATTTTCTTAATTGTGAATTGTTAATTGTAATTCAAAAAGTCGTTTAAGAGAGAGAGAGAAGTGCATTTGTCAGTTACTCAATTGATCTTTCGTCCGCATTACAAAGCATTTCCGTTCGAATGGAATACATGAACATGCATACAGCAAAAACTTTCAAAACAAGTCAAATTATTACTTCTTCACACACCATATACATAATATATTTTAGATGTCGTGCAATACTAGTATCAAATTTCAAAATACATTTTTGGGAACAATTTTTTTATTAATAAGTATCAGCTATACATGTATACTATGATTATTATTATCATGATAGACCCAACGTTTTTCCGATGCGAATTATGATCTTTATTGTGAAAATATCGATATAATGGATAGATTAGATATATGCTATACGATAATCGTTTATGATTTCAAGCTTATCTCATGCCGAAAAATACTAAGAAATGTATTTTGTAAGTCGACGTTTACATATAGAATACCAGTTCATTTTAGGGACAACATTATCATATCGAAACATCTAAAATAAAATGTGTATTAAAGTCGAGTTCTAATACATACATATATTAGTTTAATATAAATTTAATGATCATTTACCTTTTCGTTAACACAGTCACACACACAAGACTAATTGTCAGAAAGTTCATGGTACACATAAGACAATTTTCTGATTAGACACGTGGAAAATTGTGATGTCATATTAGAATTACTAATTTGGTTCTACGCATAATTATTATTTAACTACAGCTCTAATAGACTGTGTAGGAAAGAAGTGTTTTGAATGTATTCAACTTCAGCAAAGATTGTCTTTAGATAAAAAGCCGGAAACCAGTAATATACGTTTCCGGATACACTAGTTGATTAGGTTACTCGTTGTTTCGCGCAATATGATGAAACCTGGTTCAATGAAAACAAAAGTAAAATGAAAAAGAGAAACGTCATACATACACACAGCTTCGCAGAAAGTAACATGTTGCTGCAAACGTCTATTTTGTCTGCATTGTGACAAAAACATATTCAAGTCCCGTTAAGGTTAGCATTCCAGTGTACTTTTCGTTAGATGATGCTAGTGGAAGGCCATTGTTTTCTCTGGACATCCCGAACTGTTCTGATATCTGCGATTGCCACTCTTTAAAATGAATTAGCTCAAGACCAATTAATGCATGAACTTAGTTTATTATCGGTTTAAAAAGCACTGCTGTAAACGGCATCGATATTTATGAGCATTCCATTCAAGTGTTTAGTGTTTACTTCATGTGTTGGGATGAGATGAAACCAAAAATACAGTTCAACAGGTTATGTTGTTATTGAACGAAATGCAACACAAATTGTTTCGAATCTGTCTTACTCGAAAACTGAACTATGTTTTAGAGATGATAACCCTGATTAATATTGTGTAGTATTATAAGTTGAGTATAACATATTTATAGCAGGTAAAGTTAAAGTTGCAAAAACATATTCAATAAACTTCAACCTGCAAGAAACATGTTTGACGTTCTTTATGATTCTTTTCAGTCAAACAACCGAATGGTAAAACTGCTCATTAATTTGTCATGAGTCTGAAGACGAAATGTCAACCGTTATCCGATTGATTGATTACATAAGGGCAATTCATATTATAGATATTGGGTATCAACGTGGTGTTTGCGACAAAAAGAATGTTAGTGCCATGCAAAGGTGACTTACCAGTCAATTAACCCGATAACAACGTAATAACGTTGCCATGGTATTGTGGGACGCGTTTGAAGTGCGAACAACTGAAAATGGAATAAAGAATACGCATTTAAAGTCGGAAAACTGACAACACAGTTCTTAATTAAAAAACTTCGTTATGTGTGTCTGGGTGCAGTCAAAACATGTGCTAATTAAATTAAAACATATTTACGCAACGTTTTGAAAACCGTGTTACGTAAATGGTAAGTAAAGAAGTAAAGGATAAATAATGATACACAATTATGATGCTCCCGAACTACTTATTAATCCTGAAACAAAAATGAGTTTGCATCTGTTATTAATAGACCAATTCGCCTGATTTATGTAACTTGCTTATCGTCTATAGCAATAGCAGTAAAACCATACCCATATTGACATAAAGTTTGGTAACGTATTAAGACATATCACAAAATAAATTGTTTACCACAACAACACTTTAACACTTCTCAATGGTCTTCTGTAAAGTTCCACATTATCGTCTCTTATTCGACAAACACAGATTCAAAGATAATATCCGAGGTACATTTTCTTTCAAAATCAATGAGATCATCCTAGAATTCCCTACATAAAGCACATCACCCGTTACTTCCGGAGTTCCTTAGATTGTTCAGACCATTTATAGTCAAAGTCTTCATCTTTGGACACATCTGCGTAGTCGACTGTTGTTTTTACCATATAGAAGTCCTATCAGCCAAGTCTCGAAACTTATCATAAGATACTATATCATCTTGCAACGCGGTGATCTGTGTCATCAAGCCACACAAACAAGACTTGCGTGTTATCAACCTATAAGGCAAATGAAATAACCAACTACCAGTGACTCACAGTCTATGGTTGAAAAATTATATCGGCAAAATAATAAAACGTCCCTAATTGTCAGAAACAGACAATCCAGCGTCAATGGCATTCAATGCCTATATTTTGCCATCCATATAAATACCGCAACGACAATAATTATTTTAAGATATGGCTGGAATACAATTGGTCGTGTTGATACGATCCAGGGCCATTTTCCGACGAATTCTGCTCGGCTAGAACTACCATGGGACAAAATCAACGATACCTCGATATCAGAGCCAGAAGGTTGAAAGCAATTACTCATAGTTCTTAAATCCTTGAATTACATTTAATATATAAAGAAATAATACATAAACACAGTAATGTATCTACATCTTCAAACATATTAACATCATTAAAATCAATTTAATATCGATACATCATTTAAATATCGTTTTAACATAAAGTTGGTAACTGTGCTTTACCTGTGACACGATCTCGGGTTTTGGTGCTTTATTGATAAAACTATTTTGTAAAACATATACCATTGACATACATGCAAAATATGTCCATAGTTGTGAATGCTTAATTCTTACCAGGTTCAGTATTCCTACATTTAATCCATTCGCATACGATCGAATGTCCATGTGTTGGTTGTTTGATGAGTATTGGTGAGCTTAAAAAGCTTTTCTGATGTTATAACAATACATTTGAAAAATCATTTTGTTCTAGATGATTATGTTGTCAGTGAAAATATAGCTTTTATTTCCGTATTTAACAATGTTATACGGAGCTTAATTATTGACATTTTATATCAGTGCAGTTGACGATTGCATACCTGCCTCATCACAATTAATTTTACATAACTATGAATTTTTATTTATGCTCAGTCATTTAGTTAATGCTATTTTTGTGTAGCCATGATTGTGCTTTGATCTTGAGACCTTTTTTATTTAGAAATAAGTTCATTCGATACCAAAGCGTTCCGTCGAATCTCTAATGTACTTTAATATTCGAGTTGTTTACGTGGAAGATGGTATCAGACCAGCTCACAAAAGCGCTTCTCAGTCTAAATACAACTTTGTCATTTATTTCTGGTTGTTTTTCAGACGGAAAACCATTATTACGTATTCGGTAAGGAAGTTCATATGATCAAGATGTATTAAGCCTGCGTCGTGGGGCTTTTTGGAAATGTTCTCCCAATAATGAAATCCATAAAACGACTTACAACAAAAACAATAATTCAAACCTATCCACAAACGCGTTATGTAAGTTGCAACTATACTGTGTCAACTACTTAGACACTTCAATATCAAACTTGTTAACAGTCATTTTTGTGAGGTTTCATTCAGTAATTGTGTATGCATTGACCGTTTGTAAGGTCTTGACCCCAGCGTTCATCCTTTTTATCTTTAGTGATGAGTTGAATTTGTGTATATGGTCATGTAACGGAAAAAATATTTGGTCACTTGCCTTAACAGACAAGCGAACGATGACACGATTATTTTCTGGAGTTGTATTTTCCCTGTAATTTCAACCAATTGATAAACATATTTTGGTATGAAACCGAATGTATCATGTATTACCATGACCCCTTGTTTATACATCAGTACTCAATAAAATACAAATAAAAATAATATGCCAATTTCGGTTAATGATCAAAAAGTTAATTTATTCATGGTCATATTAGACGTATATTTACACTCCTGGAAAAGTACTTTTTTTCATAACCACTCGTGGAATTCCATTCGATAATTCTCTAAAATGCAACATACATACTACATTGACCGATGCACGACAAGATAATGAGCAGTTATATCATTTTGATGTTTGAACGACATATAACTACTACAAGACGTCATAGGTGTTTTTTCAAGATGACCTATTAAAGTTGCACATTCACAATACAAAAGAACTCCACTCAGTGGTATTACAGATAAGTATATTTAACGGATATTACAAAGAATTATTGTAATATTTTCAAAATATTTGAATATCATTAACTAAGTCATTGAATAATATTAAATTTATTATTAAATTTAATAGTATCTAGCCTATAAATATGACAACGATTATGTGTAAGCGATTAAATATGCAAATGTTTAGGGAAACGTTTAGGCGATGAATATCACAAATTCATACAAAAAATGTCGATATATTTTCTTAACTTGTATCAAACATCTGCTATGGATATCGGCTTTATGTAGTTTGTCTGCTTATTGTACTCATCAAGTATCGAACTTATTTAATCGTGTTACATATTTCTTGCGAGTTATGACTATATGTGTCATCATTCCTTCTTAGGTAAAAACTTAAAAGGATAATATAGTAATGTATACGCTATTTATAGCATTATGTGGTGTATAGATAGTTTTGGGCTCATGCGTATTGCAAGATAACAGGAGGTTTTACAATCTCAAGAAAACGTGATTTGCTTCCAAAAGGTTCTCAGGGATCTACAATAACGAATAGCTTAACTAGTGTTAGTTAAGTCGTGATCAGAATATAAGTGTCATACTTACGCATAGTTACTTTTCGTAGATAAAATATAATCGTGTATGTAAACAGTGTATTATGTTTATAGATATATTGTTTCTGATTGAAAGTTGTGGATTAAATGACTAAATATGATGTACGTTTGTCAAAACTTGCACACATTATTTGCCAGATTGCTTATGACAATCTGATTTCAGCCTGGTACATTGACAAGGCTACAAACTTCCTTTCCAAAGAACACGCTATGTATTTCGTATGGAATCCTAACTTAAGTACATTGTTTGTACATTTTAAAATTAATAAATAACCTGACGCGAACAAATATAAATAAAGCATTAAGGCATTCATAAAACGACTTTATCACTAACAATAAACGATAAGATCAAGAAGCCTTTACATGTAATAGAATCTTTTTTAGTATAAAAAAGACATCGTGATTCTATGCAACTGACTATGCAGACACAATATTATTTTTAATATATGTTTATGAAACAACACGAACGATGTAGCAGCATGGACGCATTTAGAACACACTTATGGAGAAACGTCTGTAAACAGAAATAATTTATATAAGTTTACAATTTATAACATATGTTATATGTTATATAATATAAATTAAGTTTCGTCGATGTTGATGCTGTTTACGGAGCTATACAACATTGAACCATGCCAAATTTATTTTAGCAGCTTCCTTATTTATGTGATGTCATTCTTGAACAATATTTCCCATACTTGAATGCTAATTACATATTGATTTAAATGTTAACGATGAGGTTTGCTATAACAGTCAACGCCATTGCCATGCATTTAACTGCAATGCATCAGCTGTTTGATTTTCACAGTACAAACAATGTGGAACGACACAAATGCATTATTTCAACCAACATATAGCGTTACGCAATACACAGTTATTTAACAAATTAGTATTAGCTATATATCAACTATCAACATGACATGTTTTTCATAAATAAAAAATGACAATAACATGCAATTTAATATTTTCTTCTTTTGTCATGCTTCATTAATTGAACATCGTGGTCAAGAAGACATTTTCCATAAGGTCACCGATATGTGTGCCTAACTTTCTTGCACTTTAGTGGCAATTTATTGATATGTTTACATGAGCAATGATTGACGCTTTTAAATACATTCACATATTGGTAAAAGCGATGTACTCGATCACCTAAGCAAAGGATCAACGCATTCACAAACGTATTTTAGACTTAACGATTAAGACAAAATGTCAAAAAAACCTAAGCGTGCGCAAATATAGTGGGTACCAAAATAAGAAAGAATATGTTTGTGCCCAGAGGCCATGACGCATCCGTGATGAATTCTCAGAAGATAGGATATGCAGTATGCCAAGTTCCTTCAACGACATTATAATCTGATATTCTAAGAATAGTTCAAACGCCGAAACACGAGAAAGAATACTTATAATATTTCCATAAAACAAAAATAATACTATATCGAATGATGCCTACTGAAAACCAGAAACTCTCGTTTGACGCTGATGCCATATGATTGTATAAAACTATTTTAATAGTACACTCTTTTATGCCTTTAATATTATCTTGTTTTATTATATTTTATATCAGTTAATAGTTTAACATAAACTTCGCACAGTAACACGATCATTCTAACAAATTTTACTCGGTCACAATAAAAAAATAAAAAATTAGTTTTAAGATTTCGAAATGAGTGTATTAATTTACTAATTTAATTATTATTTATTGATTGTTTCGTTGCCTGAATTTACTAAACGAACTTCTCACGTTAGTCTAAACATGAGGCTTAGAACTCGAGTGCTTTTATTTTAGGACACAGATAAGATTTACATTGTTACTTGAACTGCTTCCATATCCACTTAAATTATAACTTTATTACACAATACTTTGCTAAAATAATATATAAATGTTGCGATAGGCACACCTTCACCCAGCGCATAAATTGCTGTGTTGGATCATTATATCAATGCATATAAAGAGACTGAGCGATCAAAGTGTGCGAAAACACATAATTGATAGCAAAAAGGCTTAGTTACTGCCGTGAACAATTTATGAAATGTAGTATGTATGTTGCATTTTAGAGAATTATCGAATGGAATTCCACGAGTGGTTATAGAATAAATAAAAGTACTTTTCCAGGAGTGTAAATATACGTATTATATGACCACGAGTAAATTAACTTTTTGATCATTAACCGAAATTGGCATATTATTTTTTATATTTTATTTTATACTGATGTATAAACGAGGGGTCATAATAATGAATGATGCATTCGATTTCATACCAAAATATGTGTATCAATCGGTTGAAATTACTGGGAAAAAAAACTCCAGAAAATTATCATGTAATCGTTCGCTTGTCTGTTAAGGCAAGTGACCAAATATTATTTCCGTCACATGACCATATACACAAATTAAACTCATCACTAAAGATAAAAAGGATGAACGCTGGGGTCAAGACCTTACAAACGGTCAATGCATACAAAATTACTGAATGAAACCTCACAAAAATGACTGTTAACAAGTTTGATATTGAAGTGTCTAAGTAGTTGACACGGTATAGTTGCGACTTACATAACGCGTTTGTGGATAGGTTTGAATTATTGTTTTTGTTGTAAGTCGTTTTCTGGATTTCATTATTGGGAGAACATTTCCAAAAAGCCCCACGACGCAGGCTTAATACATCTTGATCATATGAACGTCCTTACCGAATACGTAATAATGGTTTTCCGTCTAAGAAACAGCCAGAAATAGATGGAAAAGTTGTATTTAGACTGAGAAGCGCCTTTGTGAGCTGGTCTAATACCATCTTCAACGTAAACAACTCGAATATTAAATTACATTAGAGAGTCGACGGAACGCTTTGATATCGAATGAATTAATACAAGCTATATTAATACTGACAACATAATTATCTAGAACAAAATGATTATTTACATGTACATTGTATAGTAATTACATCAGAAAAGCTTGTTAAGCTCACCAATACTCGTCAAAAAGCTAACACATTGACATTTGATCGTATGCCAACGAAGTGAATACAGAAATTCTGAAACTGGTAAGAGTTAAGCATTCACAACTTTGGACATATTTTGTATTTATGTCAATGGTATATGTTTTACAATATAATTTTGTCAATAAAGCACCAAAACCCGAGATCATGTCAAAGGTAAAACACAGTTACCAACTTTATGTAAAAACGATATTTTGATGATGTATCGATATTAAATTAATTTTAATGATGTTCATATGTTTGAAGATGTATATATATGACTGTGTTTATGTGTTTTTTCTGTATGTATTTAATGTTATTCAAGGATTTAAGAACTATGTGTAATTGCGTTCGACCTTCTGGCTCGGATTTTGTCCCATGGTAGTTCTAGCCGAGGGAATTCGTCGGAAAATGGCCCTGGGTCGTGTCGACACGACCAATTGTATTCCAGCCATATCTTAAAAATAATTATTGTCGTTGCGGTATTTATATGGATGGCGAAATATAGGCATTGAATGCCATTGACGCTGGATTGTCTGTTTCTGACAATGAGGGACGTTTTATTATTTTGCCGATATAATTTTTCAACTATAGATTGTGAGTCACTGGTATTTGGTTATTTCATTTGCCTTATAGGTTGATAACACGCAAGTCTAGTTTGTGTGGTGTAGCTTGATGACATGGATCACCGCATTGCAAGATGGTATGGTATCTTTGAGATAAGATTCGAGACTTGGCCGAAATGACTTATATATGAAACAAACAACAGTCGACTACGCAGATGTGTCCAAAGATGAAGACTATGACTATGAATGGTCTGAAAATCTAAGGAACTCCGGAAGTGACGGGTGATGTGTTTTATCTAGGGATTCTAAGACGATCTCATTGATTTTGAAGGAACATGAATCTCGGATGTTATTTATGAATCTGTGTTTGTCCACTTTTTGTAAGAGACTATAATGTGGAATTTTTCCGAAGACCATTGAGAAGTGTTATAGTGTTGTTGTGGTCAACACATGATTTTGCGATATGTCTGAGTACGTTACCAAACTGGATGTCAATATGGATATGGTTTTACTAATACTGCTGTAGACGATTAGCAAATTACGTAAATCAGGGGAATTGGTCTATTTTAACTGATGCAAACTCGTTTTTGTATCAGGATAAATAAGTAGTTCAGGAACATCAAAATTGTGTCGGTATCTGGTGCGGTTTGATATATTTTACACCACGTCAATGCCTTTATAAGGACTCAGATGTGGCTATACATGTCGGTTGTTCAATCTTACTCTAATGAAGACTGAGAGGTATAAATCACTTACAAGATTTATTTTATTCATAAAAGTGCACGATTTTCAAATATTCATATTTAATAATCCGCAGCGTTGTCTCGTTCATATGTGTTAACCTCAAACAATTCCGATCAACATATACTCTTTTCTCTTATCCATCGACAATAAATATTTGTATTCAATACAGTTATATGGATATATGTGTATATGTATCATTATTTATCCTTTACTTCTTCAGTTACCATTTACGTAACACGGTTTTCAAAACGTTGCGAAATATGTTTTAATGTAATTAGCACATGTTTCACTGCACCCTGGCACACATAACAAAGTGTTTTAATTAAGAATTGTGCGATCAGTTTGACGACTTTAAATGCGTATTCTTTATTCCATTTTCAGTTGTTCGCACTTCAAACGCGTCCCATAATAATATGGCAACGTTATTACGTTGTTATCGTGTTAATTGACTGGTAAGACAAGTTTTAATGGCAATAACATTCTCTTGTCGCACACACCACTGTGATGCCCATATCTATAACATGAATTGCCCTTATGTAATCAATCAATCGGATACCGGTAGATATTTCGTCTACAGACTCATGAAAAATTAATGAGCATTTCTACCGTTCGGTTGTTCGACTGTAAATGAATAATATAAAACATCTAAAATGAATTTTACCTGCTATAAATTCGCAATACTCAACTTATAATAATACACAATACTATTCTGAGTAATCATCTCTAAACCATAGTTCAGTCTTCAAGTATGTAATATTTGAAACAATATATATTGCTTTTCGTTCAATAACAACTTAACCTATATTACTGTGTTGCTGGTTTCATCTCATCCAAACACATGAAGTAAACATTTGCATGAATGTTTATAAATATCGATACCGTTTATAGCAATGCTTTTTGAACAGATAATGAACCTAGATTCCGCTAAATGTTATTGAGCTTATTCATATTCACGGGTGGCAATCAAAGATATCAGCACAATTAAGTATGTCTAGAGAAAATAATGGCCTTTCGCTAGCGTCATCTAACGCAAATTACACTTGAATGCTAGCATTTACGGGACTTGAATATTTTTTTGTCACAATGCAGACAAAACATACGTTTGCAGCAACATGTTACTTTCTGCGAGGCTGTTTATATGTATGACGGTGTACTTTTTGTTACTTTGGTGTCCAATGAACCAAGGCCCGTATTCACCAACCCATTCTTAGAATTAAGAATAACTAAGAATTGACTTAGAACCAAGAACAATACGTTCACCGTTTGAATATATACACACTTCCACTGGTGATTATGTCATTCACAAAATGTTTTTAACGTAGAATGATGTCGATTGAGGTGGTAAATACCAAGTTTGACTCATAAGTAAAGCAATTCTTGAAATTCCAATGTAAAGAACATTCTTTATTTTTAGACTTAAGTCTAGGAATTGTTTGGTGAATACGGACCCTTGTTTCGTCATATTGCGAGTTCCCACGAGTATCCCAATCAATCACAGTATCTGGAAACATTGATTACTGGTTACCGCCCTTTATTTAAAGACAATCTTTGCTAAGCATAGAAGACAATTAATAAAACTTTTGTCCTCCATATTCTATTGAACATTTAGTAAAAAAAAAACAATTATTTGTAAAACCAATTGATTGATTTTGATATGTAGACATCAACAATTTTCTCGTGTCTATTAGGAAAATTTTATCATTTTTGATTTGTGTTCAATTTTACAAAACATATGCGCAAATATTATGTATTGTAAGACAAAATGATATAAGCACATCAAATTACTCGAACGTCACGTAAGTTAACAACACATTTTTGGACGGTTTTCATTTAATAACATTTTTATTCCGATGTATACGATCTTGAATCAAAAAACCGATGGAAGCTCAAACATTGTAGAGCCGAAATTAAGTATTCATGTTATGGAGATATAAATATAAAGTGGCTTACCGAGTGACAATACAAGTAACTCCTTAGAGAAAATCATCAAAACGACGCCATTTTGGAGGTCAGTCCCAACTAACCTCAATTAAACACAGTCATCACCCGTATACGCATGCCCCCCCTTGCATATAACTCATCACTCAAGATACACATTATTAAAGTTGGGGTCATGGCCTTATAAAAGGTCAATGCATAGGACTTTTCTGAGTGAAACCTCACACAAATGACAATAACAAATATTATCATTGAAGTGTCTAAGTAGTTGACAGAGTACAGATGCAACTTGCACAACGCGTTTGTGGATAGGTTTTAAGTTGTTGTTATTTTTGTAAGTCGTTTATCCGGATGGCATTATGGGGTAAACATTTCCAAACGGCCCCTATGTTTCTTCATAGCATGTCCTTAAACTCACACAACGTAGACCTAATACATCTTGATCAAATAAGCGTTATTGCCGAATACTAAATAGTAGTGTTCTGTCAAAGAAACAGCCAGAAATAGATGGAAAAGTTGTATTTAGACTGAGAAGCGCCTTTGTGAGCCTGTCAGATAACATCTACAACGTTAACAACTCATCTATTAAAATACATCGAAGACAAAGTTCGTGTGGTAGATTTCTCGGAACATAGAGCGAGAGACGACGGACCGCTTTGATATCGAATGAATCAATTTCTAAATCATAGAACATCGCAAGATCAAATCGAACTCATGGCTACATACAAATAACGTACTGAATAACTTATCATCTGCCAAGAAAAATATTTTACAGTAATGTAAACTTAATTATGATGAGTCATGTTTGCAATCATACCTTGCAGTGATATACATTGAAATGATTTTAGCTGCAAATGACAATGTTGAATACGGAAACAAACTCTGCATTGACACACACAACATAATTATCTAGAACACGAGTACTATTTTCCTGTATACTTATTATACAACCGAAGCTTTATTTAGACTCACCAGTAAACATCAAACGGCTAAGACATTGACATTTGATCGTATGAAGACGGAGTAAATATAGGAATACTGAATAGTATTTAACATTCACAAATATAAAAACATACTTAATATTTTGCATTTATGTTAATGGTATATGTTTTACACGATATTTTTGCACATAAACAACCAGATCCAAACCCCGAGATCATGCCCTTGATCACACTTACCAACTTTATGCAAAAACTAGTCTTGTATCATATATCGATATTACATGTTTTTTAATGATGTTCATACGTGTGCAAATGTAGATACATTGATATTGTTTTAATTGTTTAACTTATTGTTTTAAATGTTATTAAATTGTACTTCAAGAGCTTAAGAACATTTTGTAATTTCGTTTGATTTTCTGACTCTGGTGTCGAGGTATCGTTGATTTTTACCACTGTTGATTCTGTCCGAGCGGAATTCGTCGGCAAATGGGTCTGGGTCATGTCAACACGACCAATAATATTCCGGCCATATATGAAACATAATTATTGTCGGTGCGATATTTCTATGGATCACCAAATATAGGCACTGTATGCTATTGCCTTTAGCATATGAAGCTGAATTGACTGTTTCTATGTATAAATGACGTGTTATTATTTTGCCGATATTATTTGTCACTAATAGATTGTGAGTCATTGGTATTTAGTTATTTCAGTTGCCTTATGGGTTGTTCACATGCAGGTCTAGTTTGTGGAATGTAATTTGATAACTTGTATCGACACGTTTCAATGTTTTATGGTATTTTAGAGATAAGTTTCGAGACTTGGCCGAAAGGACTTACGTATGAAATAAACAGTCGTCAATGCCGATTTGTTCCAAGATGAAGACATTGATTATAAGTGGCCTGAAGATCCCAACCAAAATGACTCCGGTAGTGACAGAAAATGTGTTTAATTGTGTTACTCTTATTGATTTTGAACGAAAAAGTATCTCTGATGTTATCTATGAAATCGTAATTGTCCGATGTGTGCATGGGACGAGCATGTGGAACTTTTCAGAAGGCCATAGAGAAGTGAAATAGTGTTATTGTGGTTAACAATGGATTTTGCGATATTTCCTAGTATGTTACCAAAATCGATGTCAATATGGATATGGATTTACTTATATTATTGTAGACGATCAGCAAATTACATTAATCCGGGAAATTGGCTATGTTTGACTGATGCAAACTCAATTTTGTTTCAGGATAGATGTGTAGTTCAGGAGCAGTACAATTGTGTCAGTATCTTGTGCAGTGATATATTTTACACCATGTTTAGGCTTTTATAGTTACGCGGATGTGGATATAACTATCGGTTGTGCAAGGTTACTCTAATGTAGACTGAGAAGTATTGGTCACTTACAATGTTTATTTTACTCTTAGAATTAGACGATTTTTGAGTGAAACCCCACACAAATGACAATAACAAATATTATAATTGAAGTGTCTAAGTAGTTGACAGAGTACAGATGCAACTTGCATAACGCGTTTGCGGATAGGTTTAAATTTGTTGTTATTTTTGTGAGTCGTTTTTCCTGAAGTCATTACGGGTCAAGCATTTCAAAAAAGCCCCTATGTTTCTTCATAGCTGGTCCTTAAACTCACACAACGTCGACATAATGCATCTCGATCAATTCAGATTCCTAGCCGAATACTTAATAATAGTGTTATGTCTAAGAAACAGCCAGGAATAGATGGAAAAGTTGAATTTAGACTGTGCTGGTCTGATAACATCTTCCACGTTAACAACTCGGATAGTAAAGTACAACAAACAACAAGTGCGTGGGGTAGCTTTCTCGGAACTTAGATTGAGAGTCGACGGAAAGCTTTGATATCGAATGAATCAATAACTAAATCAAAGAACGTCGCAAGATCAAAGCACAATCGTGGCTTCATAAACATAACATACTGAATAAATAATATTGTTGAATACGGAAACAAAAGCTGCATTTACACTGAACATACTTTTCTAAAATAAGTTTTATGTATAAAATTTACACAAGGGAAGTTTTATTTAAGCTGACCAATAACATAATTTACAAGATAGTTTTGTTTACAAACCACCAGATCCTAAACCCGAGATCATGTCCCAGAAAAATACAGTTGCCTTCTTTATGTAGAAACGATATTTGTATGACGTATCGATATTTAATTAATTTGAATAATTTTCATATGTGTGAAGATGTAGATACGTGATTGTGTTTAGATTTTATTAACTAATAGATTACGTTTGATTTATTTTAATTTAATGGAATCAAGGAATTAAGAAGTATTTGTAATTGTGTTTGCTCTTCTGACTCTGATTTCGAGGTACCGATGATTTTGACCCCGGGTGGTTCTGGCCGAATCAACACGACGAATTGTAATCCGGCCTTATCGTGAACATAAATATCGTTGGTGTATGAACTTGATTTAAAAGCATATGAAGCTTGATTGACTGAAAATGAAGGACTTATTGTATCATTTTGGCGATATTTTTTTCAATGATAGATTGTGAGTCACTGGCATTTAGTTATTTTAATGGTCTGATGGGTTAGTCACATGCAGGTCTTGTTTGTGGATTGTAACTTTATGACATGGATCACCACGTTTCAAGGTTATATTATATCTTTGAGATTAGTTTCGAGACTTAGTCGATATGACTTCTATACGAAGCTGTGTCTCAAGATGAGGACTATGACAATCAATGATATGAATATCCTACCGTAAGGAACTCCGGAGGTGACGTATAATGTGCTCAATCAAGGGAATTCTAGGACGATCTCATTGATTTTGAAAGAAAAGGTATGTCTTATGTTATCTATGAAACCGTTGTTGTCCAGTGTTTGTAAGAGACGAAAATATGGAACTTTTCCGAAGGCCAGTGAATTAGTGTTGCTGTGGTTAACAATAGATTTTGCGATATATCCTTGTACGTTACCAACCTGTGAATATGGTGTTACTGATATTGCTGCAGACAATCAGCAAACTACATTAATCATGGAATAGGGTCTACAGTTGACTGATACACACTACATGTGTAGTTCGGGAGCATCAAAATAGTGTCGGTATCTTGTGCAGTTTGATATACTTTACTACATGTTTAAGCCTTTGAAGTGACTCAGATGTGGCTATAAATATCGGATGTTCAAGGTTACTCTAAAGAAGACTGAGAAGTATTGGTCACGTACGAGGTTTATTTTATTCTTAGAAGTACACGATTCTCAAATATTTGTATTTAACATAAATGTCCGCAATGTTGTCTCGTTCATATATGTTAGCGTTAAAGCTTCCGATCAATGTATACACTTACCTCTTATTGATCGACAGGAACTATTTGGATACAATTAAATTACATGGACATAAGTCAGAATCTTCAAAGAATATGATTAACGTAGGGCATTAACAGTAGATCGGTTCCAGAGTTATTTAGTGTTAATATTACTGCTTACAAAGTTGCGTTATAAAAGCATACATGTTATAATTGATGTGTTTTTAAATTTAAGTTTGTAAAACGGATGCAAATACTCAAACATTGCCTTCAGGCAATAAATAAGTTACCATGTCCGTAAAAGTTTCAAAACGTTGCGTAAATAGTTTTATTTCAATTATCCATTGTTTTGAGTGCAGCCTGACAAACATAACGAAGTGTTTAAATTAAGAATTGTGCGGTCATTTTGCAAACATTTAATGCTTATTCTTTATCCCATTTTCAGTTGTTTGCACTTCAAACGCGTCCTATAATACTACAACAACGCTATCTAGTTGTTATCGGGTTAATTGACTGGTAAGTTACGTCTGATTGGCATCAACGTACTCTTGTCCAGAAATATGTTTCGCAAACACATATCTATAATTAGAATCGCGTTTATGTAATGAGTACAGACCGGATTACAGTAAACATTTCGTCTACAGACTCATGACAAATTAATAAGCAGTTTTATCATTCGGTTGTTTGACTGCTTATGAATGATAAAGAACATCCAAAATGTGCCTTTCAAGTTGTAGTTTATCGATTTTTTTTGTGGAAGTTTTACTTTACCTGATATTAATTCGTAATACTCAACTAATAATACTACACAATATTACTCTGGGAAATCATCTCTTAAATAGTTTAGTTTTCGAGTACGTACGATTTAAAACAATTTGTGTTGCTTTTCGTTCAATAAAAATTTAACCTATATTACTGTGCTGTTGGTTTCATCTGATTCCAACACATGAAGTAAACTATTAAATGGAATGTTTATAAATATCGATAACGTTTACAGCAGTTCTTTTTGAACAGATAATAAACCTAGATCCCGCATAAAATGGTCTTCAGCAAATTCATATTCAATAGTGGCAATCGCAGATATCAGAACAATTTAGGATGTCCAGTGAAAATAATGACCTTCCATTAGCGTCATCTAAAGAAACGTACACTGAAATGCTAGTCTTAACGGGACTTGAATATGTTTTCGTCACAATGCAGACACAAGAGACGTTTGCAGCAACATGTTACTTTCTGTGATGCTGTTATTATTTATGACGGTGTACTTATTTGTATTTTACTTTGGTTTTCCATGAACCAGGTTACATCATATTTCGCGTTCCAACGTGTAACCCAATCAATGACTGTATCTGAAACGTAGATTACTGGTTACCGCCCTTTATCTAAAGACAATCTTTGCTGAACATAGAAGACAATTTAAAACCTTTTTTGCTCCATAGTCTCCGGTCATAAGTTACAGCGGTCTGAATGCACATCATTCACCATAAATGGATACCAGCAACACAATCAAAATGCAAATTAAACACTTTATGTTTTAACTTTTTTCTTATATTTATTCATCCATAGTTTAAACAATGGAAAGGTTACTAGTAGGTGTGATGTTTGACTCCATACGTCTTCCTTAGCTATAACCCAAACAATGATAAAAATGCGCAGATTTGGTTGAATTTAGAAAAGGATGAACTCGAATTGTTTGATTGGTTGAATTAATAGTTTTTAATAATATTGCATTACCTAACAGAAAATGACACGATAAAAGAATATTTTGTTTATTCAACAAACACGCGAGTATTTTCAGTTTTGTTTAAATCATTAATAAAACGTTTTTTCCACGTACTATTTTTGTTTACAGATTTCCAACCTTTCTACCCAATGCATGGATTGTATTCGTAATGCTTTTGTTTAAGTTTTTGCTAAGGTTCTTTTATTTTCAATATTACATGTCGGCACACCAAAACCTCTTCAGCCTCGAACTTAAGTATTCGCATGTTAACCATGATGGTAAATTGTGAATGCATTTAACAGAGTTTCGCTGCCAAAAAAAAAACATCTCCATCCATTCACCTCATATAAACGTTGCTATTTGATGTAAACCACATTCCCTTTATGACAAAATAGCAACAGTGTTGCATATCAATCGTTGCGATTCCTTTTTAACACTGACTTTATTTGCCCTAAAACAATCGTGAAAGGGATCGGTTTCGCATACTTCAACTACCTTCACTATATATTTGTCTTTCTGCCATCATGTTACAAATTTCATTAGTTTTAGAACTTGAGAAACGCGTCACGTATTAGGTTGAGAGGCCATTACATTGTCACGCCTTATAATGGAGCCTCTTTGATGCTTCGCACCCATGGTTTTATTATTAGAAAGATGAAGTATACTTCACTTACCTAATATAGAGGAACCCGCTAATAACACTGCAATAGACGAGATGTCTAGTGTTATCTAAAGTGTCATTAAAAGCATTGTAATGAACGTTTCATGTTTGCTTTTAAGACATTAAATACTCAAAAATTACTAGTAAGATCAGTTCCAAACGCTATTTCGATTTAGGTTGGCTCATATGGATTTAAGAAAAGAGATACACATGTCGGAGTTTTGCCCCATATTTCTTGTATTCAAAAATGATTTTGACTCTAAACGTGTAGGGTAGGAAATCCAAGTGTTTTCTTTAACAGAATGAAGCTCGATTTACAACAAGTAACTAATGTATACGTGTATACATTCGTTTCTCCCAAACATCTGATAAAACGTGCCTCCGATATTCTTAGATTCAGTCTACAATTTAAGTCGATAGTTCTCAATAAAGTCCATATCAGTTTGAATTGGCCTTCCGTGTAACGCATGCATAATTAATGAACGCCATATGTTAATATTAATTAATGCATCAAAACATGCTTCGTGTGGGGCGTACTAATTGTTATTGTGTAGGTAATATTTAATGCAAGTTGTATTAATATAAGAAGTTGTTTACCACTATCAGAACGAAAGCAAACACAAAAGCATTTATTTACTAAGTACGTCTGAGTCATCACCTAAGTCATAAATTGCAAGCTTTTCTAGACACCCTAATAGGAGATAAATTTTAACTCCGTACACTACGAGCAATTATGCAGAAAAAAGTGATCTTTATGTTTCTGTAAACATCTTCTCACAACATGTCCCTGAATGATTGTGCGCAGTTTCAGTTAACTGAATGTATGCTTAGTTTGAACTATTGCAATGGGCATTAACGTACGAACACAACTATGCCAACATACTAAAGTTTTATAATAAAAATGCACGCGTCATGCGAAAATAGTCAAATGCAATATGTTACAAGCTCAGCTCCAGACCAGCCTGCGCATCCGCGCGCAGTCTGGACAGGAGCTACACTGTCCGCTATAAAGTAGCGAAAAGTTTCGTGGTCCCATTAGCGGACAGGTTTGCTCCGGAAGCTACGCTGGCCGCATATGTATTAAGACCCATTTACGTACGACGCGGGTAAAATTTTTAGTTAAGTTTGCTATTTAAAAAAAATGTAAACATGTGTCTTAGTTTGTTCAGATATATTCAATAGTGTGAGATTTAAACAAGCCTTGATTGTATTGTGTCGCTTAATGTGTTTGCACATTTTATAGGTCCATGCGTTTTTGAGAAAACTCGCACTCATACAAAACAAAAAGTTAAAAGTACCTTCAAGTTTTTGTGTTTATAATGATCGCTAGATTTTCTATGAATGGGCTTAAGGCATTCACATTATGTAACAAAAGCATGATATATGACAAAAGAAAAGCATGCTATAGGACGAAAAAAAATAGATTGTTGAGTGTCGCTTTAACCATGTATGAGGATACGTAAGATGGTGTCCGTACACTATCGGAAGACGACTTTTGTTTATTACAAACTTTGGCAAACAATGAAACTCCAGAAACTCTGAAAATTATGCCTTATCTGAAGCGTGTGTTGCCTTCCTTCGAAAAATATTGTCATGCCATTTATCGCATCATGTACATTACAGTATATTACAGCAATCATAAATATAAACATTAAATGCAAGCCCATAAAGTCGTGCATGTATTGAACACTATGAGCATACTGCTTTGTTCATTGTCTTGTTCATCAATTCCCACCCAATATACATATTCGTTAACAAAGCGATCGATTGTAGAAAACAACAAAATGCTATGAATTAATCTCTCACCATTATCTCTGCACGATTTCCGATGATTGTTCGAATGTGAAAGAGTTTCTCTCTCCAACGTCATTGATATGTAGGTAAAACGTTAAAAGGGTTTTTGCACTTTAGAGCACAAATGTTGATTGTCTATTTCGTAACAGATCGCGAATTAATGGCGTGAATTGAATTATTCTCTCAATTTCCGATGATCTGTCAAAAAAGATATAGTTTCTCTCTCCAATGTCATTGATATGTAGGTGAAACGTTAAAATGGGTCTTTGTACTTTACACATATGATGAGTGTCTTTATCTCAACACATCATGAAGTAATGGCGTGATTTTAAAATATGTCGACAGCGAAGAAAGCCATGGCTCTGACAGTTTCAATACATTTATAAAACCACATTGACACTTGTTCATATTCAAATGCATTTGGGTAAATCAGTTATGACTGTTTTGATGCAAAAGTTGTTTCCATGTGTTTAATATGTTACAATTAAATAGTATAATCTAAAATATTTGTCCACTTGTTTTACGCATGTAATTGATATCCTATAGGTGTGTGTGTTGTTTTTTTATTCGGTAACTTTACATACTTAAAACAGCTCAAAAACATCTCAATAACCGCTTGTTTATATTGATTTAATAAAAAAAAATTATGTTTGTACACCGCATACTTGAAAACGACCACAAATATCTAAAAATAATAAAAGACGTTAAGGACCTGTATTAGTAAAATTAAAAAATATAACGCGCTACCAGTTGAACATTCAGGCGTTTGATATTAACCGTGTATTCTAAACGCTATCTTAGTAAAACGCGTGTTTCCAAATTATCGATGAAAAGCGTATCAAAGCCTAAATTGTTTTGCCGATTTTTTTTAAGAGTATCCATAAACGAACATATATATTTTAAAGACTTTCCCATTTGTGTTCAAAGAATTATTAAATTACTGTAAGGTAATGACGTGTGTGCTGTAACCTCCTGAAGAACTTATTGGATTTAATGTTGATGCCACTGACAGAAAATACACGTGTATTTATTTCACGTGTTTGCCTTAGCCTTAAAATGACGGAAATGATCTCGTGCTGCTTTGAATGTAATAATGGTATTGCCTTGCTATTTTAGATGTAGTACATCAATAGATTAGTTTTGTTCTTTGTTCACCTCAGTACACTTGCGAGCACCTGTTAACATGATTGATTTGTGTATTGGGAAATGCTATATTCACATCGGTTTGTTGCACTTTTTTTCAAGTACTAAGGAGGAATCCTAACATGTTTATGCATTGCTCAAAGTAACAAAACAACATCATTTTATATAATTTAATATACGTAAAATAGTATGCTTGGCCATGAGTTTAATTGAACATATTAACCACACACTTATGCCAATAACAATATATACAGAACAACTGGATCCGTTTTGAAAACATTTAAAGGTAGATATACATAAATAAAAAATGTTCGGGGAAGCGTTTATGTTAGGCACACATATTTATGATTACTTGAATGTTATTGTATGTATTTTACTCTTATATTCCAACTGTCCCTTTAAGAAGAACATGTCGATTATTAACAACTTTTTTGCACTTGAAGGTGTAAGACCTATTTGTCGTAAAATGTTTTATACAAGGCACTAAGCACTTAAAGCAAGACACGTGTCACTTTCAATGACAGGTACACTTCCTTATTTCAGTACTATGATTGCTATAGAAAACTAAGTTATGCAATTGTAAAAACCATTCTTAAAACTAATACATTCAGCGTTTTAAAGAAATGTAAACATTCCATAAGCATGAATGTCAAAGCGTATTAAAAACATTTTGCACTTTTATTTATAAAAATATATTTTTAAGAAATAAGAATAACGGAGTTTTTTGTTTTTAAATGAAACAAATCATATATCACATTTATAAATTAAAAAGAATCAAAGTTACAAAAGATTAGGAAAAAGTTTATTACATTCAAGTTTCATTTATAGTCTATGAATAAAAAGATGAAAAATTATATGGAAACAAGAGATGTGTTTGTCAGAAACACAATGCCCCTACTGCGCCGCTTTGAAATGAAATTTCTATTTACCATTTGGCAGGTATAGAAATTATCTTCCTTTAAAGCTTGTTACTTCCCTTGGATTTTGTTTTTTGACCTTTGACATTGAAGGATGACATTGACATTGACCTTTCACATTTTAAAATGTGCAGCTCTATGAGATACACAGGCATGCCAAATATCAAGTTGCTATCTTCAATATTGCAAAAGTTATGGCAAATGTTTAAGTTTTCGGACGGACGCACTGACTGACAGACAGACTGACGGACAGTTCAACTGCTATATGCCACTCTACCGGGGGCATAAAAAACGCCTTTTAACAAGAATACAAAATTATTCTAATGATAACACGAATAAGTGTTACCAATCAACATTTTCATTTGTGTTCATATAATACTAAAAACTGATGCTTGTCATTGTAAATTGAGATAACAAATTTCAATGCAAAATTGCAACTATCAGTTTAGAACTTAATTTTAGATAATCAAAAGCAACGTTTGATATAAATGATCATCCAGAAAGAAAAAAACTACAACATGGAATCCTTGTTATATATAACGAGAACTTATACATGACTTTCAACATGGTAAATTAAGAAATTAACTTGGAAAGATCACAAAAAAAAAGATACATCAATTATTGGGTACACAAGAAATGCCAAAAACGTAGACAAAACTTTCTACAGGTTGTCACAACCGCCTTTAAAGTCTTTCGCTCAACCTTGTAGGACATCAAGGTAAATTTAGAATTACACCCGCGAAGATCACAACAGAACAAAACAAAAAAGATACAATGATCATGGAATAAACAAACAATGCCAAAAATGCAGACACAAATATTCACGGATGGTCACAGCCACAATTTCAGTCTATCGCACAACCGTCAATGTAATCAAGGTTAATTTAGAAATACACTTGGAAGGAACACAGCAAAACGAAACAAAAAGGATTAAATGATAATGGGATAAACAAACAATGCCAAAAATGTAGACACAAATATTCACCGGTTCACAGCAGCATTTTCAGTCGCAGGCACAACCGTCAATTTCATCGAGATCCTCCTTTTCAACTGATATCTCCGAGAACGTTACGTAATACCTTTTACTGGTACTTGACAGGTCCTTTGAAATCAATACTAGAGTCTGTTGTTGTACATCGTACGCAACGTATTGTCCTGAAAATACAATACAGGGTAACAGGACGCTAACAGCATCATGGTTATGCGGTTTTTGCATGGCATATATCCTTTTTTATATTCCCATAGATATTAGAAATTAACAGGTATGAATTCCGTACGATATATTTTTTGTATTAAACGACTGGGAAAACGAACTCCGGTTTTAGGTTGTTAACTTTTGAACCTTTGTTCTAGATATTTGACAAGGCAGCAGAACTATTCACAGGTTGTAGTCATTTGCGTCTTTGTTTTATTGGCGTGTGGAATGTAACAACTACACTATCAACTTTTGCGATACCACCCATCAGATCAACACCGTCATTTATTTTTTTCTATGTATAATTTTATGTTTTGAATTTCATTCAATCGCTTAAACTAAATAACTCTTAAATTAGGTCATAATAGTAACATTTCTAAACAAATGTCAACTTAAAATTTCGCACAGTTGTGTTATTAGCATATTTAATTTTACGTTCTTACCGTTATATGTGAATTTTATGTCGCTTCCAGTCTTTTCGTATCGGAAATGCGTTGATTTTTCCTGCAATTTATCAAATGCACATTGTAAACAAATTTAGTTAAAGGTTTGAAAAAAAAATATGTCAGTAATGCCAACATAACAGACACGGAACTGTTAAAACCAAATCGTTCGAAAAATAATTTGATCATTTTCAGTTTGAAGACAATTTTTATTGATATGTTCAAAAGTATATTGCACTGCAGGAAACATTTTAAAAGGGACTGCTTGTGTTCTGACTTACCCCAACTGTTATTTTCCCTTCTTTCACTTGCAACCACATCCCATTGTCGCGTCCAATTTGCATGGTTGGGAACGGCCTTTTACCTTTGATTTTTAATTCACGTATTGTGTACAACACATCTAAAACAAGATATAATGCAGGCGTTCACCATTTAGCCACCGATTTCGCGAGATAAACATTTATGGGACTATGGAAAGGAAACACGAGATTTCTACTTCAATTTAAATTCTATGTTTACATTCATCCACTTTACTTTCACATTTTCAGAACGTTAATAAAACATGACATAAACAATAATACGGGCAAATAGCGTATATGCATATCCAACGAAAGAAAGCTATGACATCTAATGCAAAGTCCCATTGATCAAACTACTTAGTACTTACTGTCCTTGTCGTTACCGTCCAGCTGATCGGCAGACACCACGTGGTCGTCCCTCACTTGCAGGTACTGGGTGGTGTCTAACACCTGATACATCACGTGGGACTTCACCATGGCATCGGGTTTTACAGCCACCAAATGCCCTGTTATGTACATTTAAATCTTCGCAACGTATTCAATGCGAATGGTTAAGTTTGCTTTATTTATATAAAAAAAAAAGTTATAGGGTCTTTTCTTGGCGTTATTATTGATTACTGTTTTTTATGTATCCAAAACACCTTTAGTTTTAAACCAAACCCTGCAATTATAGCTTAGAGCAATTATCCAGTTTATGACAATACGCTATTTAGTTCTTTAATATAAATTCCGAAATGACGCAATCCTTTACCTGAAGAAAGGACCTCTAGACCACTGCTAATATTTAATACCTCTGACATCGAACGCCGTACGCTCTGAAACGTTTGAACCATTTATAACAATTAGTACGTAATTAAATATTGTTAATTTACGTATATGACACAATTCTTCCTTTCAAAGTAATTAACATAATATTGTATGTAATAGCATGCTATCAAACATCTGACATCGACGTCCATTATGTTTGAATATGACAAAACACGAAATTGGAAGTTCTTCATCGTTGCTGATTGTTATTATAATTATTAACATTAAATTCAAAGTCGGATTTACAGTCTCACCAGATGGACCCGCTTTTCCGGATTTATTTCTTCTTTTTCAAACATTTGTTTCACGAATGCCTGGTCGTGGCCTTTTAAGGGCGTCTCTTCCACGCACGTGAGAACATCATGTTTTCTTGTATAAATAGAACACAAACATGATTGTGGTTGATCTTACTGAAGCTACACTAGTAAGAACAGAACAAATACTGTGCTCACTTAAGCATATTCTAGTTTATGTTGGATTCATAATTAGACAGACATGCGTGAAAATCGGAGAGCAGGTAAATGACACCATAATTATATAATAACAAAGAATTATAAACAATGGATCTAATTATGTGTTGGCACATACTTGTTATATAGGTTTCCGACTTGTAAAAGTCACATTGAAACAATAAAGGATTAATGGCTGTTTATAGACAGCAGCGATTAGTCAAGATGACCTTTTAAAAAGCACAAACAACAGATGAAATAAACGTCGGGTAAAGAGACTGTCAATGCAACGAGATTGGTAACAGTATTAGCAGTGAGTTTTTGTTGCGAATTTAAATTGCATGAAACCCGAGCTAACATGGGATAATAAGTGGTATGTAAAGCAAACCGGGCATTCACCGAGATTTGTTAATAGCGTCTATTGCTGCGAAAAGCAAATGATATAAACATAATCCATACGTCATCTGCTTACTTTAAATTCTTATTGGGAAACCAAATGTCAACAATTAAATTGCTTACGTGTCATTGCAAGCTATTGATGTTGCCACAAAGAGCAATGTTAAAAGGAGTGCGTTAATTTTAAGACAGTTATTTATAAATCCATGCAAAAAGCATGTGTTGTTTGGGTTCCATGAATTGATTAATAATGATCAAATATAATCCGAATACCAAAATCTGCCTTTCTTACAGTATTGAATTCCCAAATGCGCAAATAACATTTGATCATTTTATTCACGTTTTAGAAAAACGACATTTGGGATCGCAATTACGATTTGTGTTTGTTTTTCAGAAATGACACCCAACCGAACAATTGTGTCACATTTATATTATGTACATAAACGTACGTCATGCAATGTCAAAATAAATACACCAGAAATGTTCGCCGTCAAAATGTTATCCACACACACACGATTACTCACTTGAGGAACAGTTGCTTGGCCACACTGTTCTTCCCGACCCTCACCACTTCGTGAGAGTACCCAACGCCAGACTTGATGGTACGAACTCGAGCCCCGATCTTGAAGTTCCCTATTCGGAGATCGTACTCCTCCACTTTCCTCCAACACTTGCAACGAAAGTGCGATAATTAGATACTACATATTGAAGGTGCAATCGAAACGTTCGGTTGGGGACCATAAGACCCCGCATGTTTAGGTCTGTTTCATCAAACCATTTTTTGGTTTAAAATGAACATATAATAAATATTGAAATTGCGCTCCTCTGCGTCCCTCCACGATTGCAAAAAACAAACAATGGTGGAATGTTTTCCATCATTACACGTATTACAGCTCTAAACATTTGAGCGCCACTTTTACGCGCCGATTAATATCTTTTATACGCATCAATATAAACCTCCTGTATATATATAAACCGCCTTAGACGGCAAAAATATCGTCGTGGATGTGTATTTCGAAGTTTATGAGGTCCTTCCGCGCATTATGTTTTACTGAAAGATATTCATTTCTTTGTGTGGGATTGTTCTGTGGGGAAAACCGATATAGCCGGAGACATACCCCATTCATCCGGTATGGTTGACACCACCAGCCGAACTCAATCGTAATTTAACCTATTATCAGTATGCCGGATGAGTACACAATGGCTTCCGCATTGAACGTTCCGCCTAATTACTCAATACAATCTGCTTACAAATAAAGGCGTTAAATGGGTTAAACGTGCATAATGTTTCACGATGCGATGATTTAAAACGTTAAAATATGTGTAACGAAGCGAGTCGAAAATATGAACACTTTTATTCTAAATTTGTATCGTAATCGCCGTAAAATTGCATTGTTAAGGTAGTACAACTGTAATGGGCAATATTCCAAAACCCATTAAAAGTATTATTTTCATAAACTTCATACCATTTGTGGTCTTTTTACAAATTTTTATGGTGGCTTTCCATGCAAAATTTTTTTCGTGATTTTTTCTGTATGATGACCCATAATTTGAATTTTCTTCTAAATTAAATTACCCCTGGGGATAAATAAATTCAATANTCATATACTATCTTTAAAAGTTTGGCGTTAACAACTTTACAATACACAAACTTATTATAATTGTACATAAACTAGTATTATATTTGTGTCATGCACTTATTAAAACTAATAATGAAGTCCATGTTTTATGTTTACATATCATTGTCATAATGACTTGGATTATTCGGATTTACTTATAGTTCCGTTATAACAAATTGGAAAATTAGTATGCATCATCAGCATTATTACATTAAGTACTATAATGCAACTTCAGTGTTTTTAAAAATAATTGTAGCATCAACATATATTTGCAAAGTTGTCTATATTAAAACTCGCTAAAATAATTGGGATAACACAATATTTCAAAATACACTTTTTTCACTCATAAATCATATTGCACAATAATATAGATTAGATTAAATAGTTAATTTACATGTCATCAACACAATATTACACATTTCAGAGCATTACAATAGTATCATAAAACACATGTATTGCCACTCAGCATTCTGAGCTATAAGAGATGGTAGTGTTGTACAAATTATGTCATCAACTAAGCAGCCCCGACACAAGCGCTCAAAAAGCCAGAAACACAAACAAAGAGAGCTGTTTACTGCTTGATACAACTTGCACAAAATACATCATCATACATGTATAAAACACAGCCAATAAATATTTAGACATATTGCTAAGGGTATTACTTCGATTTCTTTGCGTGAAGAACGATGACTTTTGATAATCCAACAATCCACACATAGAAAGTGAGTTTGATCAAACTGAGCAATGCCGAAAGACCCAGCAGGTTTTACCGAGCAAATCGTATACCAGATATGGCACTCAGATCTACATAGGATCCAAAACACCTTTTACCAAGAACGGACCAGGGGGATAAGCACCTCTAATAATTGTTTTTTGACATCTTACAGCAGTAGTTACAGCAAACCAAATATAGATGTGGACTATGCCATGCCATCGTTCTCCACTATATTAAAACTTAAGGTGTTATTTACATAGGTCTATTGTATTATAGTAAAATCAAATGTTAAGTAATTGCACTTTACCATGCCATAGTTCGCCTTAAAATAAAACCAATTAAGATCTTATTTACACATATACAAATTTCTTCTTTGTATAATCAAATAGCAGGTTTTGGCACAACTTCTTATTAGTGACAAATTAGTTAATGAAGTTGACATTTTATCAACAGAATGCAAACCCTGAAACTCAGGCACCATAGAAATGGCCTTATCAATCAAATCAGATCTTATATCATCATAATTATAATGAACACTCTAACATGACATGCTTTTTATCTCATAAAACATTAAAGCACAAAAAGGGCATGATCTGTATATATATAATTTAGTAAATTATTAACAACATATATATATGTTGTTAATAATTTACTAACTTTTCACTTCAGCGCGTTCAATACTTCCCACATGCCACGTGTTGTCAGAGCGATTTGCTTGCTTGGTTTTAAATAATTGGTTTTAATAATCAGATTTAAATGGGAATTTCAAAATGTGTGGAGCATATACTTGATGTGTCAGAAAGAGTAAATTAATTCTAAAACAAGTATACTGAAATGACTATTTTGCAGTGATGACAACTCTTAGCCTCGTGTAGTTTTCCTGATATGTTCCTGACAAAATATAAGTCTGCGAAATAAGGCACATGTCCGACGCTCGAAGAGTCCCCAATTCATTAATGGTCTATAAAAATCGGGTTCTGGTCTATGAAAATCGGGTTCTGGTCTATGAAACTCGGGGGAACTTAGGCTTACCGGGTAAGTCAGTTTATATCCACTGCTAAAGTGTTTACCTAGGGAAGCAAACGACGGAAACGGTATCATAATTTACAATTGTGTGGTCCGTTCCATAGCCAAATAGAGGTGGGGGAATGAACAAGTTCGTATCGGCTATGCCTTCAATTACGTTTTAAACGGAATCTCATCTCTTTCGCGACAGGGATAGCTTTCTTACAAAATCGAAAAAGCAACTTGCTTCGTATCCTCGGGGAATAGTGTACGTTGTTTGAAAGCCATGGTTTGCTAGCAAAGCTAATTGATGCTGCATTTTACATGACAACGTCAGTGAACATACTCGGTTCAACAACCAGTGATTGTGTATTTATTATTACATGCTTTACATGTATCTGTATATAGATTGCGTGACTTGTAGTGGGCATGATCACAATGATCCAATCAAATGTTCAAATGTAGCGTGTCGTCTTTAATTATTGCTTGTCGTCGTTAATTGTCTCGTATCGTGTCTGGTATTGAAGCATCGTCGCTTTTTTTCTGACAGGCACTATACATATGAGCCTCGCTCTGTGAAAAGGGGGTTAAATACATGTGCGTAAAGTGTCGTCTTAGATTAGCCTGTGCAGTCCGCACAGTCTAATCCGGGACGACACTTTCCGCTTTGATGATATTTTTCGATAGAAGAAAGTCTCTTCATAGCAAAACTCCACTTTCGGCTGAAAGTGACGCCCCTGATTAGCCTGTTCGGAAACACACAGGCTAATCTGGGACGACACTTTACGCACATGCATTAAACCCCCTTTTCACAGCGCGCGGCCAATATCTTTTGCTCGATCAAACCTCAGTAGACATCGAACGATATGTGCTGACTGACCTCGGAAACGAGCAGAGTTTAGACCAGCCCGCAACACGATCCGGTTCCACTGTTGGAGAAGGATGGCGCGACGTTTACGGATGCCATGAAGATTCTTCAATTTAGCCGTTCCATGGAGGTTGATCATCGTTGCATATTAAAGAAATTGGAATAATGAATGAAGGTGTCGGAGTAATTATAGAAAACAATATATGTTTAATGCATTAACGATGTGTATCACAACAGGAACACTTGTATGCTGTCAATTAGAATAAAAAATGTTACTTTGATTGCTTACGAAAATAAATTGATTATTGTCTATGAAACAATACAAGTTTTGTTCATAACTGGCAATGATGATTATGATGTTATGATGACGATAATTATGATGAATATTATTATGATGATGATTATTATTATGATGCTGACGATTATTATGATGATGATGATGGTGATTATGATGATGAATGATGATTATTATTATGATGAATATGATGATGATGTTATTGAACTTATTAATAAAATGAACAATTTATGTGCAGTAAATACGATAATGTATTGTTTTTTTTTTAAAACGTGTGTATTCCTTTTTATTATCACTTTAATGTTATCCAATTATATGTAATAGAAATAAATGTATAGTTTGTTTAAATTTTCAAAGCCGTCTAAGGCTCTTGTATCAAGTCTATAATAACGCCTCATTTCGACGACGACAAACCTGAAGCAAAAGACAAGAGAATCTTTTTTCAAATGGAATAATCTTCAAAAAGATAAAATACTACTGTAATAAACAATATTCCATAGTTTAAAAAAGTATCGACCAACATATTTTCAACGATTTATTTAAATTAAAAATGGGGCCAAAAAAAGTCTGACACTTGGAGATATTTTTCCATACCAACCCACTTTTTAATGTTCCGTTTTTGTTTAAACAAAATAAAATCAAAATAAAGCATTAACATGACCGAAATAGAATCAAAGATACTAGGCTATTAACAAATTAAAAAATAAAATCCTACCATATCAGATATGATGGGGCGAGTCGTTACATATGTGGGGCGAGTCGTTATATAGGTGGGGCGAATCGTTATAAAACATGGGGCGAGTCGTTATGGGGCGAGTCGTTACCAATTCCTTTTTCAGCCTCTGGAATTTAAAGCTGGTTCCGTGGCTGCGGCGTAGTAGATATGGTGTCCGCTTAGTGACTTGGCGGACTCGGCATTGATCCCTTAAGTGGAAGTGTTCTTTAGATAACCCTTAAGATGCCAAGTACTGGTCTTACCCAGGAGAGAGGTTATTTCATCAAATGTAGTCAAAGTAAGCTGTTGATTCAATCATAAACTGATTTAACATAATCAAAAATGTAATTTGTCAGATCAAGTTTTATTGACAGGAATATCAATGTATAATTATGTGAACTGAAGGATATCTTACTTGTTTTTTTTTGTGCAATATTTCATAAATACCGGTATCTCACAAGGTTAAAGTTTTCTTTTGCAAACTATTGTCACATAGTTTAAATTGTGTTTCCACTAAAAACGAGCCATTTTGTAGTAATTCAAAAATCACAGTCTAAACTGCATACACTAAGTTTGTAGCTGTATGGTAAATATTTGAATGCAAACAAACATAAGGTTATATCATCCATATTCTAATAACACAAACAACCCACACATATATTTCAGTAATCATATGAGCTTATTATCCCCCGCAAAAGGCGAAGGGATATTGTTTTGGCATTGTCCGTCCGTCTGTCTGTCCGTCCTTCCGTTCGTCCGGCACGTTTGTGTCCGGAGCCATATCTTGGAAGTGCTTTAGTGGATTTCATTGAAGCTTGATATGAGTATATATACGGATAAGAGGATGATGCACACCAAATGGCATTGTACACCATCTGTATATAAGAGAGTTATGGCCCTTTGTATATATGCTTGTCGTCCTAAATTGTGGCTTGTCGTTTTAAATTGTCGAGTATCGTGTCTTGTATTGAAGCATTGGTATTTTTTTTTCTGACAGGCAATATACATATGAGCCTCGCTCTGTGAAAATGGGGTTAATTACATGTGCGTTAAGTGTCGTCCCAGATTAGCCTGTGCAGTTCGCATAGGCTAATCAGGGACGACACTTTCCGCTTGTATGATGTTTTTAGTTCAAAGAAAGTATCTTATTAGCAAAAATCCACTTTAGGCTGTAAATTTCGCCCCTGATTAACCTGTGCGGACTGCACAGGCTAATCTGGGACGACACTTTACGCACATGCATTAAACCCCCTTTTCAGAGCGCGCGGCCCATATCTTTTGCTCGATCAAACTTCAGTAGGCATAGAACGATATGTGCTGACTGACCTCGGAAATGAGCAGAGTTTAGACCAGCCCTCAACACGATCCGGTCCCACTGTTGGAGAAGGATGGCGCAACGTTTACGGATGCCATGAAGATTCTTCAATTTAGCCGTTCCATGGAGGTTGATCATCATTGCATATTAAAGACATTGGAGCAACCGAATGAGGATTTTAATATTTAAGTGTAGGACTCCCCGTCAAATACAAACATTATAAAGGGCAAAATTCGTTTTGTAAACAATTTCGTTGTCTTTATATGTTTAAGCCCCATGTACATTCAAAATCAACGAATATTTCGTAAAATATTTCGTAAAATAAAGTTACCCCTTAATCAATCAGTGTTCCTTATAGCAATCCCCAAAGTTCAACGCTAAATGTGGTCTGGTAACATAGATTTAACAAGATACAAAACGCTCTGTTTTGTGGTACAATTTATTCAACACATGTTCATGTACCAATTAAGTGCTCGTGGGTCATGTGAATAGATATCGATGCGTGAAATTAAATTGGAATATATGGTACCTCAAAAAAATAAAAAAGAGCATTTTGCATCTCGTTAAATCTATGTTACCAGACCACATCTAGCGCTTGACATTTCGGCTATTGCCAGACCACATCTAGCGCTTGACATTTCGGCTATTGCTATAAGGAACACTGATTGTTTATGGGTTAACTTTATTTTACGAAATATTGTACGAAATATTCGTTGATTTTGAGTATTAACGGGGCTTTAAGCAATTGCCTATACAGTACAGAACATTGCAATCAACAAAACACTGATTATGTTCGGCAATAACGATTAACCCAATGCCCAAACAACTAAATTCAACTACCCATTCTTTGACCTTATGAATAGCACACACACTTGGGCTCAATAAAATACTTTTGAGTTCCTAATTTTGCTTGGTCTTTATTCCAAATTGTTAACGTTAAATCCCCATCCAGGGGACTGGTTTAGCACAGCTTAAAATATCACAGGGGATGTAATCATTATAAGAGAGAATATTCTGATAGTGTTGATATAAACTGGATATAAACACCATTATTCAACAGTGCTCAGTTGCTGACATTCATGCCTAAGTGCGTTTATTAAAAACGTTTGATTTTGTCATAAGTAAGTTATGTTGTTTTACATAAATGTGGCGTGTTCTGAGAAAACTGGGCAAAATGCTTGTGCGTAAAGTTTCATCCCAGATTAGCCTGTGCAGTCCGCACAGGCTAATCCGGGACGACACTTTCCGCCTAAACTAGATTTTCGCTAAGAAGAGACATCATTTAAACCAAAAATTCCATAAAAGCGGAAATTGTCGTCCACAGGCTAATCTTTGACGACACTTTACGCCCATGCATAAAACACCCTTTTCACAGAGCGTGGCTCAATTGAATATATCTTCTCATTATCTATTCCCCTATATAAAGCAAATTATTATAGACCGACGCTGGGCATCTGATCATTCTGGCATGATGATATCGATTTAAAAGTGAAACTCACATTATAATGATGAATTGAAAAATATTCATAAAACACGTACTATATTATTGTTAAACAATGCACACGTGCAATTAAACCAGTTCTAAAACATAATGATATAAGTTACATCATTAAAAAAGCATTTGATAACGTCGCATATGTCTTAAACTATTTAGAAAGTTTTATCGATCGAGTAATCGAATACATTTTTTTTTAACGGTCAAATATAACGTATGTCTAGGTTGCAGTACTAATCTCATTCTCACACAACCCGGACAAGTGCCTTAAAATATAATCGAATTTTGAATTTCGTTTTTTGTTTGCTTTCATTGTTCCAAAGTCTTTGTCTATATCTAAACCGTGTATTTAAATAGTTTTACCAACTTTGAAGTCTCCGTTTTCGAGAAATATGCGTTTGTATTATCTTAATGCTATCTAATTCTGAGGTCATTTCCATGTTATAGGTTAGATCCATTGTTCCATTAAAACACTTATAGTATTAAAACAAACGATTCAAAACACCCTGATATATTTCCTCCATATGATAGTGCATGTCACAAAACTGCAAATGTTTGGAACAATTAACGTCTTGGCATTAAATTTGTGTATCTTTATGTTCATGCTTGCAGCAATTTACTGTAAATTACATAATCCATTAATTTGCGTTATTGTTTTAAAAATGAGCATACACCAAACAACTAATTGTACAGCTTTATTCAACGTTGCAATCCTTCTAGATAACAGAAAAAAATATAATTATCCTGAGCAAATGAACCGAAAAAATGATACATGTAAATTTAACACTGTCCCGTGTATTATTGTTCTTTTGTCCCGTATATTACTAAAAAGAAATTCAACCAATGTAAACTACACTTGTGCATATATAGAAACACGTGTAAAATAATCTTGAAAAGAAAGTCTACATTATGATTATTTCTCCTTTTTACGTTTTTCCATTTAATATATGTATCTTTATGTTAGTGCTTTCATCAACTTACTGTAAAAAACATAATCCAAAAACGTGTGTACTGTTTAAAAAAAATGAAAAATACACCACATAACTAATTCATCAGCTTTATTCAACGTAGCAATGCCTCCGGCTAACATAAAAAAATATGCTTTTCCTAAGCAAATGACCACAAAAACTAATATATGGAAATTTAACACTGTCCCGTCTATTATTGTTCTGTTGTCCCGTATATTACGCAAACAATATTCAATACGCTACCGAGGTATACTACGTTTGAGTATATAGACACGCGGGAAAACAGAATTTAGAGATGGAAATGAGTATACATTATGATTATTACTTCGTTTTGAATGTATGTCAAATATCGATCTGGTTCAACAAGCGTGGAATGCAGATGGTGGTCAGAGCAAATACCTCTCGACTCCAAGGTTAGATGATAATAAAAGGAATATTGAAACAGAAGTCCGCTTGATGCGTAGTGTCTGGCCGGATAAGAATTTATGGAATGCGCATGCTGATCCGGATCGATACTATAACACAGTTTTAAAAGGCTGATTCTATCATGCAGTTCAAATTCATATTCAGTCATTTATTACGACAAGTATGTCATTTGGAATAGAGAAAATGCTGTTGCTTTTCCCCGGTGGTTTTGGAGCATCAATTATTTTGATGACATCATCAGGCTCTATCCAAATCTTATCCTCCTTTGTTGGCCATTTGAACCAGTCAGTACATTTCCCAATGTTGGTCATGAAATTCACATGTATGGTATTGTCATCATCATCAAATTCAGAAGGCTGACCTATATAACGTTTTCCTTCGTACTGGGCTAAAAGGAACTGTCCAACAGTAATGGACTTGTCTACCCGACTCTTTTCTACTTCCTTATGTGTCTCATTCTGTTGATCTTGCCCATCTTTGATTATCTCAACACTAATAACTTCTTCTCTTGCCTCTATTGTGGAATTATCGGCATGATCAGTATTGGTTTTCTTTTCCAAATTTGTTTGTTTTTCCCAAATAAAGCCTGATGTGACATTAAAAGACCCTCCTTTAAAACAGTCATAACAAGCACAACTTGTATTACGCACCCATACACTGTTCCCAGATTCTGCCCCAAATACAGCTAATAGCTTCATGGTACCTTTTACAGGTTTGATAATATTGTGCCTTTGGTCAACTATTGGTCTCATAGTCCTCTTCTGTCACCAATTCGTACTTAATGGCACTGTCATGGGTTGAAGCCCAGGCAAAGAAATCATGCGCGTCTTGGATAAGGGCTATTCCTTTTTTTTCACGGCGTTATCTGCATTGCGCTTTGTGGTTCCGCCTACGCCGTCGCACGGACCTTTGTCATGACCACATTTACAGTAGTGCCATGATGCTGTCAAACCATAGCGGCTTTTGAATCTGCTCACTAAATCGAATATCGTTTTGTTACGATACTGTGACGGAGGTGAATCCGTCCAAAAGTGTACATTGCTTACACTTGAAACAATTCGCTTGACTACTTCTGCTACTTTGTCTATTATGCTAATGACCATGGTTGAGTTGTGGCTCAATACTTCTGAAACATACACGTAACTACAGTGTTCAAACTGGTTTTCTTCAGGCCTGTATTATATCAAAACTGGGTGCAGCGTGACCATAGAACTATTCCAATACGCAGTGTCAAAGTATATTGTATCATGACCGTTTTTTATCCATGCAGTCCAGTGTGTACCAGGCATATTGGGTTGACGCAGAAAGTTGTCACGTACATATCTTACTCTAGCGTTTGATCTTTTCAGTTGCTTTGCAATGTCATTACGGTGTGAGGTGCTTGATAACTTGCTGTAAATGGGAACGTTGGGTACGACACGTCCAACCACGCTCTTAAACTTCTTCATTATCTTCTGATTGTCTGTGAGATCATTGCCCATCTTGTTGTTTTTTTCTTAGGGGATTATGTCCATAAGCCAGTGTGTGTATACTGTCTTTTTGAACAACGAGTTTATCATCGTTTGCGCTAAGAGCTACTTTGTTCACCTTTTCAGTATACATTTCATGCGCGTATGATCGATAACGTTCATCGATGTAAGCAATTCTTGGCGAGAAAACAGCGAGTTTTTATAATCTTCGTGTGTAATGGTTTTCTCAACAACGTTCTTTTTCACACCTTTACACCTTTACACACCTTTACACTTTTTGGTTTCCTTACCCTCAAACATTTTGTACGAATACAGCTTCGCTCTTAGACCGACAAATTCTTTGTTTTCCGGCTGCTTCATGTTTGAACATGGCCTTTCTGTTTACTCCGGTTTTAGTCCCTGAGGGGTGATATTTTGGATAGTCACTTGTATCTAATAGTCTTTCAACATCAACTGCAATATCGGCATAAAAGTCTTATTGTTTATAATATCATCCCCATATAGTTTAACCTCTGAATTACCAATATAATGTTTTATCGGTTAGTGTTTTGCTCGCCATCGATCTCAAGTATTCAGTTGCTATTGAAACTAGTTATCAATGTTTATGTTGGTTCCTTATTCTCTTCTGCTTGTTTGCTTGGGTATGGAGAGAAAGAAATTGCATTTGCATTTGCATGAGCGCTAGCTGTTAATGCTGCTGGCAGTGCTTGTATCGCACTTGACGTTGCTTCTTTTAACTCTTTTTGCGAATCGGTAATAGGTTTGTAAAGTTTTGTAAGTTCTCTTTGAAATTTAAGATCGCCTAGCTTTTCAGATAAAGAGTCTTGAGGAATTTTATTTTTAACGTAGGGAACTCATTCACAATAAAGTCACTTTTTTCCGGATCTGTTATCTTTAAAAACGCCA
Source organism: Dreissena rostriformis (assembly GCA_007657795.1). Taxonomy (NCBI): domain Eukaryota; kingdom Metazoa; phylum Mollusca; class Bivalvia; order Myida; family Dreissenidae; genus Dreissena; species Dreissena rostriformis. Next base: position 426,375 of record VMBQ01000177.1, read on the forward strand.
TTTTTAAATAGAATTATGTTTTTAGACGTGATTTTAGACGTGATTTCAGACGTATCACGTCACGTCTCACGTCTCACGTCACGTCTCACGTCTCACGTAACGTCTCACGTCTCACGTCACGTCCCACGTCAGGCCTTACGTCACGTCTCACGTCACGTCTCACGTCTCACGTTACGTCACGTCTCACGTCTCACGTCACGTCTCACGTCCGACGTCACGTCTCACGTCTCACGTTGATTGAGAGGTGTTCGTCTTTTTTATGAACGTCTTTCGATTTACTAAATATGTTTTGAAACGTTAAAATTGCATCTTCACATTCTTTCGCAATAAGGGACTGTTTTATTTCCTCATCTATACCTACTCTTATTTTAGATCTTATCTCTTCTTTCATTTGATTGAATTTGTTTAGTTCACTTAGAATAAGTGAGTATTCGTCATCAGAAATTTGATCGTCTGCTTGCGCCTTTGAAATAAGATCACCTATTGTACTCAACTTTGCATCTGCAAGTGTTTTAATTTTTTCGTGTTTTTCAGCTTTCATTGATAGCTTTTTATCGGTTTGACCTCCAACGATAGACAATAGTCCTTGACCTAAGGCAGCACCTTCCATTGCTATTGCAACTGGCGCTCAATGATTGTACCTAATACACCTATTCCCATAGCACCTAACACCATTAAAGAAACAGCAAGAGCGTTGTCCACTCCTGCTATAACTCTCACTGCACTGTGATACTTTTTCGACACGTTTGCACGCGTATCTCTTGCTGCAGCAATTTCTTTTTGAATTTCGTTAATCTTTTGAAGTCTGTATGACTGAGCAGTTCCTTCAACGCTAGTCAGTTTTGGAGCCGACGGGACGATAACAGGTAGAGATGGATGAAGTTTAGAATTGCCAGAGGCTTTAGCATACGTATCGTATGCGTCACATTTTGAATCTTTATACTCCAGTTTTATATTTACACAAAATATTTTTAAAACAACTGATGTATGACGAAGCATTAAGATTTACCTTCAACAATATCTAATGCAACGTCCGAGTTGTTTTGAATCGTAACAATTATGTCGTCAACATATTCAGCAATAATTCCATCTTGTAATCTACATTTCTTTTCCTTTAAACTTTGTCGGAGCGATACCGAACAAACACCTGGAAATAGCCGTAAGCTTATTTTTAATGAATAGTAAGTACTTGCTTTGGTTGAATAGTTAGCGATTTTTGCGCTGAAACACTCCATTTACCATGCAATGGTTCTGCAGGATGTGCAAGATTCTCGTGTGGCAACCATTTAACTGACGCTGGCGGTGGTCGTTTATACTTGTAAATTTGTCTTTGCATTTTGTATAATGTAAATATTTGTGTGCTTACAGAAGCATTCCTAGAAGAGGAATACTGCTAAATGGAGAGTTAGGACCAAATAACAGTCCTGATCCTTTTCTCATGTACATCCCTTTTCCGTTTTTCATGTATTACCCCTCTCCTATCGAACTACCTTTCTTCCACTGAGACAAGTGCAATCCTTTACCCACTTTAGTAACTTTACACCCAATTCTGTTTTTCTTTAAATACATTACAACTTATCCAATAATTGTATTAACAATTTTACTACCAGCTGCAGCTCCTACGCCGGTTAGCGCACTGGTTGCGAGCGCAGGTAAAATGCTAGACATGAGAAACTTACCCGCTTCTTCAATAAATCCACATTTCACTTTTACGTTGTGTTTCATTTGTGTTTTGACATGTTAATCGTCACTCCTTTACCACTTTGGTATGCTTTGGTTATTTTGTTAATCTGGGCTTGAGTGAGGGCTAGCACATGTTTTCCAGATAAATCCTCGTGTGCTAATCGAATAGACACTGAACCTCCTGATTGAAAAGCCTTTTATTTTTTTTTCCCCCTTTTACCTTCACTTATATTGACTTTTACATTCACGTAATGCCGCATTTTATATAGGATTAAAAAAAAATCTCTTATGTGAAAGCTTATCGACAGATCTTCACCACGCAAATTTACAAGTTTTTCGTTTTGGTCAGTGAGTTTTGTCTCCATGTCTGAAATTGTCGATACATTTACTGGTAAATAAACTAAATTGACTGGTGTTTCCATGATTGTATACCCGGGTCCGACCGATCGGAAAAAAACTGTATATAACCTTTTCAGTCGCATTATTCACAAAGGATCCGTTTATTATATCACTAGTAACCTTCAAGCTACTAATACTTAGTATATTTACAATATTTTCTGACTCGTTATATCCTGATGAGTATACTCCTGCATTAAACCCCAATATCGTTATGATAGAGTTTGCAGGTGTCAAGTCTGTTTTATAATTTGGTGCTATATTTAGTTCTGACTTGAGTGTGCAGTTGTTCGGCTCTAGCGTTATAGCGTACTCATTTTACACAGAGTTGTAACGTCCATTATCCCTCATAGCTCTTTTTATGTAATCGTTCATATCATCAATTTCGTATGAACCTTCAGGAATATTTATATCAACCCAAGTCTCTCCGTTGTCAGGACTATAGCGAAAATTATTGTTCGAAGAGTCTTTATTTGGAAATGAATAGTAGGTCTCCAAACTTACCAAGGCCATTTCGTATTATTTGTCAACATCTTGTTGAATTGTTGGTCCTAAAGAAGTAAAAATTCTCGAACTATTACCGTTCAATATGATTTGAATGTAATTTTTCGGACCTGTTTAAATTCTTATTTGATTTAATTCTACCAATATTTGTTCTAGTACTCTTTATCCATTTTTATATAAAACGTTTTATTTTTTTAATTAGTGAGGTATATACAAGTAGTCAAATCCTGATCTATACTTACCATTATCTTTCTAACTCGTAAGATCTATAACAAAAAATCCATGAGGACGATCCACGCTACTTTACACAAATTTCTAAATTCTTCTTTTGACATATCCGTTGAAACGTGGTCGTTGTAGATGTGATTAATATTGTTAATGTCTTGCAAACAAAAAAAGTTTGCATTTTTACGTATAGTTTGCCTTGGAAGTTTGAAGTAGTTTTGTGCAAGAAAAAAGCAGTCCACATTGATGTGGAGTCCTCTTATGTAATAAGTTTCGCATTTATTTTGTTTTCCCAGCTGAAGGTCGTCAAAAACCATTACATTTTTTTAGAACTGCTCAAGTCTCTAGGATCAGGTACATCATCAGACGATTCAAAAAAAATTGCATTCAATGTCTGCCGGCTTATTTAAATTTTTAGCCATTTCTTTCACTAAAAGAGCTGGTGAAACTTCATTCTTCATTATATAGTCTTGTTCCTCAAACAATTTTATAATCTCTTCTTAATGAAGCTTTTCTTCAAACGCTTTCTTAATAATTCTGTACTCCGGCTGAAAAAGCGACTTACCAAACTCTTGCAAGTTGTTGTAGTCTAACCAGCCGGATCGTAGTAAAAGGTTAAACAACAGTATAGTTTTTCCACAACCGCTTTTACCAATAATAAGACCTCGTATTAATCTCGGTTAAAGCCTACTGGTGCATCTTTTTGTACTCACATCATTCCACGAAAGATTTTTAACTTCCATTTTAAAATATAAATAATTCTCTTTCATTAAAAAAAATGTATTGCCTAAAGTGTAAAATCAAAACTGAAACAGGGGATGTGCAAAATGTTGTCAGTAAAAAACAATAAACGAATGCTTCGCGGAAAGTGCGACGTTTGCGGATGTGTTAAAACGCAGTTTGTAAAAGTGCATACTAAACCCATGGGAGACTTGGTTTCGTCGTTGAATTCGGTGACGAGTAAAGTCAAGCTTCCATGTGCTAAATTTCCCGGTGAAATGCATATTCCAGGAATGAACTTTGCAGGACCTGGAACTAATTTAAACGAGCGATTGACTTCATCTGGTGCTTACAAAAACTAGAGCAAACCAGTCGATCGAGTTGACAATGCTGCTTACCATCATGATTTAGCTTACCTACACTTTCCAGATACAGCAAGTAGAAACGTTGTGGATAAAATAATGCTGAAACAAATGGACGCCATTAAAGACCCAACTTTTCGTGAAAGAATTGAGCGCGGCATAATAAAGCCAATTAAGAACAATGATTATCTTTATTTAAACTGTCCATATGTTATCATCACATAACCTAAGAAACTGGATAGAAATAGTCAAGAATTCTGTACACATGTAAGATCTCAACGTGTATGCTGCTCACATATTTCAGTTCTTTTTGCAAAGCAACATGTCAACCAATTCTGTGGCCAAGGATGCCCTTTGGGCAGTTAAAATATCACCGGCTGAGCTGACTTTGACTAATTGATTTGATTTTGTATTACGTTTCAGGCCAAAATGTTGCCAAATATCACTTTTGGCTTTCCTGTTTTTCACATTTTATACTCATTGTTATTGTTATTCGCGTCTTTTTGGACAATGTCCGTCATGTTTCACAATAGCTGTGACTACCATCTGTGTAAATCGAACGCTTCAAGGACAGGTTTAAAATGCGGCGTCAGCGAAGCTCATTATTAAATGTCCGTAGCGTTCTGACTTTCCTCGACTTATTCAGCATCTAAAGATAACATGATTCGGAAGTGCCATGCTTTGAACGAGAGTTATACTAAAAAAAGAAAAAAAGGAATAAAATAAACATGTTTCTGATAATTATTAATTTATTTGCATAAGAAATCGGTCCCAACTTCCAAACAGGTACGGAACTATACGGGCTTGTATAGCTCCGTATTTTAAACGTGAAAGTTAAACATCTAAACATGGGAGCGCTTGCTTGACCTGGATATTACCGGATTATTTATTTAACACTTTTTAATCGCTTCTACAGTTTTCAAAACGATAATTATATAAAAAATATGTTGTGTATTTAGCCTCTGTGTTCATAAAAGAATAATTGAATAATAATAAAACCGGTGCGGCTACGCCATACCGCGGTGCGATTTTTTTAACGACATGCACCGCGATATACCTGTTTACCGGTGAATTGTGACAGCCCTACCTCCTGTAATTGGACCGTTTTAATCACTATACAATTTGTTAGATGAAACGAAATGCTCTCGCACTAAACGCCCGTTTTAAAGTCAACAGTCCAGTGATTATATTCAAATATAGTGTGAACTGACATGTGTTGTTCTGGTCGTTAAATGCAATTATCTTGGTTCGAAGGCTTTTGTAAACGACTGCTCAAAGTATTTGTATAATCTCTTGCAGTAAAGTTCACATCGAAAATATGTATTTATAGATGATATTACTCGATTATTGGATTTCTCATCATCTCTACCAGGACTTGACAACCCACTGCTCGTTTCCCGTCTGTTGTCGAGCTATGAAGTAAGTGTGGTGTACTCTCATTTTGTGTCGTTAACTTATGAACGTCCTTTCAACATATGAGTTGCCAAAATCAATCAAACACACGGAAATAATCACACATAAACAACACAATTATATGTGTTTATTAATTAAGTTTATTTTCCACTGTTAGACATACTACACAATACACCAAATTCTTTGTCTTAACAAAGAAGTATAAACCACTCAATGTCTAGAAATGACGAAATTGGACATTTGTGCACCATTTGAACAATGGCATTTTTACTTACTTAACCATATAGCCCAAACACTTTGCTAGTCACGAATATTATGAGAATGATCTCCTGCTGGTGTAAGTGGAATCGAGTTTGCTTATATGTACAAAGACTGTTGAAACTGTTTGTTTTAAAACATTATCGGTAGGAAACATGAAATTGAAGGTATAAACTCACAATAATTCGTGTTTGTTTAAGAGTGTTGTTCGGTTTATTGTAAACCGATGGTATTTAAAAGTATAAGGGGAAACAAAAGTCGTGTCTAAAGAACTAAAATGGACTGATCAGCTCGCGGACGATCTGCATAGACCCGTTGTAAAACGTTTTAAAAAAAGAATAGTCGTTGCCCATGGCATTGATAAAATATGGGCTGCTGATTTAGTAGACATGCAAGCTTTTGCTTAAATTAATGGTGGAGAAAAATACTTGCTAACAGTTATAGATGTATTTTCAAAATATGGCTGGACTGTTCCATTAAAGAGTATAACTGGAGTTGAGGTTGCTGAAGCATTTAACAAAATGTTTAAGGAAAGGAAACCCCAAAAGTTGTGGGCTGACAAAGGAAAAGAGTTCTACAATAAAAATGTTATGGCGTTGGGAGTCAAGTGGCTCGGTTATCCCGACTCGTTCAATTCATGGGTTGACACTCAAAGTCTCATTGACTTGTCATAGGCGTGACATTATACCATGTCCTGTCTACGTGGAAGCTAGTCAGAGGCTGTTTTGTCTTCGGTCGGCGGGCCGGCGCATCCCGTGTGTGCGGCGTAGGCTGTTTTGACCACGGTGGGCGGGCCGGCGTAGGCGGTGTGTGTGAGAGAATTATGGATGACATACGACCACATTGTTTGATGCATTTGTGGTTGATTTCATGGTTAAAAACAGAATGTCCCAGCTGCGCAGTAGCATATACTTATATGGTTAAAATGTAACCATAATTGTTAATATAATTGTGTATGATTTCATGGTTAAAAACGACTTGTCCCAGCCGCGTAATTTTCCTACTACTCCTTCAAACTCTTTTGTCGACTGCTCCATCATCTCGATGAATTCCATCCTCTCCTTTTGAATGTCTACCACCCTCTGTCTTCCTTTCCATTCTTCTCCTTTACTCTTTTCCATTGTTGGTATCCTTATTTGCTGGGATCTTTCCAGTATTTCCTTAAGTAACTCTGGGTTGTCCTTGACCATTTTGATAAACTTGTCCGGATTTGTACATTAGCAGACACCGATAAATTTCAACGCATGAAGGAGGAAACTAAAATTCTGGTGCTTTACACAAAAACAGACACTTCGGGATGCAAAGTTAACCAAACCAATATGGTTTGGTCTGTATCTGTAGAAGGATGCTCTTGATATACTTATGGTGGATTCGGCTAGGAATTTCATATGAATGTTATACATATGGTCATTCAGCACCCTTTTCTGAATTTTCCCTTGTTTGCCCTTGACAGCATCCGCTTTACCTGGCATCATCCTGGAGTTAAAAGTTCGTGATCTCTTGAGTCAACCTTACACGTTGGGCTTTCAGCTTTGAATTCTTCGCCGTTTTGTACGGTTTCGTTTGATCATGACTTTCTTCTGTAAAGTGTCGTCTTTCTCTCCATAGTAGACTTAAATCTATACCTTTTCATAACCGTACCAGATACGATATTGTGGACTACTTGCACTTTGCTACAACTCTTTTCATGTGCTTCTTAGCATTCTTGATTTCCTCGTTTAAGCATTCGCTGTAGATGAGCTGTTTTCTAATCTCAGGTGCTTGAGCTGGTACGAGTCCAGCACTCTTAAACAGTCTATCGCTTTTACTCCTAGGGGTACTACATTACTTTCTTGACTTGTATCTCGGTAACTGTTTCTGAGCATTTTTTCAGCTTCTTTCTAAGTTCTTCATTTTTATCTTCGAACGTTTCAATCGTTCGGTATGATTTAGCAAGTGCTCTCGACGTTCTTTTTTTACCACCCGATCCTCGGCCAAGACGTTGAGGGAATGGGAGTTTCACAATAAAATTAATGTCTGAAGTACTGGAAACATCATTTTCCTGACTGGTTGATGGTTGTTCATCTATGATCATTTGTCCACCATTTTTATTATTAATGTCGTTAGCTTTTTGTTTTTTCTATATTCAGCTTGACTTCTTTTATTCTGTTCTCTCATCTTTCCCTCATCTTTCCCCGCATCTTTCCCCGGGATCTATCATCTAATTCAACCATTTTGACAAAATAAGGTTTTGTTCTCTGGCGTTCCCTTTCCAACCAGGCATCTACCAGAAGCTGTTTCTTTCTCTCTCTGTATTCCGGCATTCGTTTGGCCTTTGACTTCGCCATTCTATAAAATAGAAAATATATCAAATTAGAGTCAGTGTTTGTATTGTATGGCTTCTCAAACAACTTTAATAGGCTCTGACTTCTTCTTGTAGGAATAAAGTATTACCATCATGCTTTAAATCAACATTCCAAAGACAGATCAAACCTTTTTTAAGAATAAGAGTCCAGTTATAAGAGTCGATTAATCAGTTTTCATGTAATATTTAATTAGCAACAGTTCAGTCTTCTAGTGTGCCAAATGTAGAGATTTATATTCACATATAATAAACGGGACAATTTAGTGATAATCTACGAGACAATTTTATTTCCATTGATTTGACATTCAATGATCACACAAAAACAAGTCTGAATTCAGTAAAGTAAATTTAATGCATGCAGGTATGATTTTCAATTGATATCAGGGTGTGTTTAAGCATCATTATATATTAACCTATCCATGATTACAGACTTGACTAGAAAAGATAAAAAGCAAAACATTACCATGTTTTAAAATTATTCCGACTGGGTAAGAAAGCATTATAACAACACAGTGTTTAATTTAGTATCACACAATAGATCCTGCCGATCAATTTAGCATCAATCCATCATTTAAATCGTTTATCCGTAGCGTTCACATGTTCAATTAAATCAGTTATTGAAAAGATAATAATGAACGGGACGAATTACTATAATGGACGGGACAGAGTTGCACATGCCTGAAAAGTGTACTCTTTATTACTCGACAACCTTTCAAAAAAAATACTTTAAAGAAATCTGTCCAGCCGTGTACACACAGTCGGTCGATATCAAAGCACTATTTTGAGCTCGTTTGTCCATCAGAATAAATTTAGAACAGACTTTCAAACAATATTTTTGAGTTTTCTCCCCTTAATCGATAGCTCGCGTCCTATTCCTTAAAAACAACGAGGCATGTCACATAATGCCAGATGCGGTCTGGTAAAATAGATTTAACGAGATACAAAATGCTCGTTTTTATTTGTTGTGGCACAATATATTCCATTTTAATTTCCCGCAACGATATCTATTCATACTACACACGAACACTAAAATGGTACATGAACATGTGTTGAATATATTGTCCCCAAAAAACACTAAAAAAGAGCATTTTGTATCTTGTTAAATCTATGTTATAGATTTTTAAGCACACACATAAACATTGGATAAATTTTAAGTTGGAAATACCAATTCATATGGTTACCCGGCTACAGAACATCTCAATTCATTAGTAAATAATATATATTTACCAATAGTCTAATCATTGGTTGGGTAATATAAGTTTGTAGATAGTTCCAATTACACATATATTATGTCCAGTACCAATACGAAACAATTAAGAAATATTTCTAAATTTATTTGCAATGCTATGTTAAAAAGAAATGATTACTTTTCTAGTTAGCTACTGTGTTGCTTCTTGATGAAACTAACGATGTTAACCACGTTATTTAGTTATTAGTTATCTCCACGCTTTCAAAAGCGTGTGGATATTGCGGTTATCTCCGCCGTCTGTCCGTCCGTCCGTCCTGACCACTATCTCCTCCTACACTTTTAGCACTAGAACCTTGAAACTTACACACATGGTAGCTACGAGCATATATGCGATGTTGCACTATTTGAAATTTTGATCTGACCCCTGGGTCAAAACTTATGGGGATGGGGCCAAATTTTCACTCATTTGTTTAAGGAAAATCTCTGACCCGGCCCCATCCCAACCCCCATAACGTTTGACCTAGGAGGTCAGATCAAAATTCCAAACGTGTATACATATCATGTTCAAATATAATCTAAAATCGAATCGAATTTCCTGTAAACACAGTACGGTGTGGAGTGGGACGCCCTCGACCCTCACACACATATTGGTGAGAAAAATAACATTTATTAAATGACTAAAAAAATAAAAAATAAATGTCATGACATATGTCCTGCCCATAATTAAGTCAGTTTACGTAGAAATAATATCCAACTTGGTTTTATAATTATCTATGGTTTCTCAATTTGTTGTACAAACGACGTTCAAACCCATTTTATGTTTCAGAAAAGGTTTATTAGACGACTCCTGATATTGAAACATTGCATTGACACCAATAAGGCAATCCTTAAAAAATTATTTGGAAAACCTTGACTCATAGCAGGGCATGCAGGTATGTAGGTAGGATTATTATTTATGTTACGTGTAGATCTGTTGATTGCTATATATGGTGATTACTGTTACAGATTGTAAATGAATACATTTATAACACACACATCCTAATAACTCTAGAAAAATTATTTGTTTTACATGTAGATCTATTGGTTGTTTTACATGGTAATTACAGTAAAATTTTGGGTATAAAGGAACCCATTTATAACACACATTACATTGTAATTGCTTCTAAAATTATAAGGATGTGTGTGTACACATCTTAATAATTTTAGAAGCAATCACAATGTGAGGGAAAACAACTTTGATAGTTAGTTAAAAAGCAGCTATCCATGAAATACAGTGTTGCCTAAAAGACTTATCATTAGTGTTAAAGCCCCAGTCCCATAAAGATGCTGAAACAACACGGATAATTTCAGACACGATCAGGCATGTGAACCTTGTAGCTCCGTGTCGTCGATCCCTGAAAATCCTGGTACGTCCGGGAATGTGCTTCAGGTCCGTGAGGCCAACACGGCAGTGTTGATTCGTGACGTTTCGGGAAGATGGAAGCATCCGAGATGGTCCGTGTAGCTGCCGTATAGGGTCCGGGGACAGCCGTATGTATGCTGTGGTTATCCGTGTGCGTCATTGACAAGCAGGGAACAAATTTCAGACCCCGGATTATCAACGACCATAACGGTAGTTAAACGGTTTTCTCTGGATTCTTCGCGGCGGTAACACCGACACGACGGTACAGTTTAATTGCATCGCTACCATCAACGATCAGCACGGAGCTAATAAGGAGGAAGACGGTGCAAACACGGACAAACACTGAGAAAACCGGCAGGATACACGGACTATCACGTAGGAGCAAGGACGATGTCGGATAGACTGGGTGCTAACAAGGATCTCACGTAGCAAACACGATGAAGTCGCTGAGTATCACGGAGGAACATGGAAATAACAAAGACGATGGCTGTAGTTCATATGAATACGGACAATTTGAAAAAAAAATGCTGTGCTACCGACAATGCAACATGGGCGATGAGATGACTACAGAGGACAGTGTAATGCTGATGAGATGTCAGCTTCTATTGCACACAGCTCAGGTTAAAAACAGTATCCTGATTGCTAAAGCGAAGCAATGAAAGATCAAAACAGAAGTCACAAAAAAGATTGTTTGTACACCGGTGAAATAAATGAAAAGGAGAACCATCTGGGTCAGAAAATTGCTTGCCAGAAGACCAGACCGAGGTCAATACACAAGGCTGATGGGCGAACTGAAGAAAGAAGCGGATGCTGCTCGTAACATTCGTTTGGGAACTGAAAGGCCAACTTTGACAATACGTTTCATTTTGAATGGCATTCTACGTTTTAGCAATGTACACGAAATATAAGGTTACAACTTCGAGATCCGATTGCTCACTAATGGAATCATAAAAAAATACATGCTTGTATAGAAGTTATTGTCAGTCCAGGGCAGATCGTGTTTAGTAATGCTGCCGTGTTTTTTCCTTCTTGGTACGGGTTTGTCCGTGTTGGTACGGGTTGGTCCGTGTTATTACGGCATGTCCGTGTGAATGAATTGTTTTCACCGTGTTTATGGTCTTGAAAGACCGTCGACGCTCAAAAATCCCCAAAGTCCACAGCTCGTCCCAGATCTATATATTGTATATTAAAGTCTTTAAAATAAGATCTACACATACTTATATGATGTAAAATAGTTTTCAAATACTCTGGTTATTAGTTTCTGACAAGTTTAATTTGTTAGATTTGCCTGGCCATTAATGAATCGATATGAGTCGTGCTCTGAGAAAAGGGGGTTTAATGCATGTATGTAAAGTGTTTTTTCTGCTTTTATGATATTTATTGTTTTGTTTAAAGAAAGTCTCTTAGCAAGAATCCAGTTTAGGCGTAAAGTGTTGTCCCTAATTAGCCTGTACGGACTGCACGGGCTTATCTGGGTCGACACTTTACACACATGCATTTAACCTCATTTTCACAGAGCAAGGCTCATATGTATTGGTATTCATTATCTCTGTGTTCCCGAAAAAGATTTAATAATGAACGAGTTAATCTCAAATTAATTATATGTCATGGTGTTCGATTTATAAAAAAATTAAGAGGTCGTGTTCATGGCTGTAGTATATGTAGGACAAACATGACATCAGTTGTTATTTCACCACCGATTGTCTTTTTTTTCTATTTTAATTTTCTTATTTCACTGGATACTTCGATATGGGACCAAGAACCTGAGATAATTGTATGCCGTAACGTATCTAATTACGTCATGCTTGTGCCAGGGACGCAAACAATATTTGTTCGATGCGTTAGTGGGACGCAGCGATGATTTCAATCAAGGCATTCAGGCCTCGACACTAACTTTTTTTTCAACTAGCCCATTCGGGCTAGTAAATGCAGAACCTACTAGCCCTGACCAATCTTTCATGTGTCCTGACCCAAGTATTATCAAAACACTTGTATTTATCATAGAAATAAAATAGGTACTGACGTGTTTTCTCAAAAAAAAAATACGTTCCAAATGTATTTCGAGATATGATCCGTTAAAAAGCGTTTGTTGTCTCCGACTTCACTCTGGGATTTAATTGTCATCTGATCGTACTGTATTAAGATTTTTACATCTTTGAAAAGCTTATTTAAAATGCAGTGTATTTATATATTCCTCGAGGAAAGCATGGGCTTTATAATTTGATTGAAGAATAAAAACTTTGTGGCGCATTTAAAAATCGGTGTTGAATTTTCTAGATTGTGGAGACTGTTTCTCTGCATTAAAAGCAAGTCGTTTACGCTGTATCTACCGCGCTACGGTCGTTGAGATAGGTCAGTATTAATCTGTGACATTTACAGTTATTGTATACACCTTCATGTGGGGACGCGTGTATTCGGCTGCCTGAGCGCTGATTGGCTGATATGATTACCAAGAATGTGATTGACAGCTGGCATCATGTCTTTCATGTTAGGCAAGTGGGGTTGTTGTTTGTCGCACTACACAAGCGTGAATGTGATGTACANACAAAGTGGCCCCTTTGAAAATGCACTTATTGACCCTATGACCTAGTTTTTGACCCGGCATGACCCATATTCGAACTTGGCCTAGATATCAACTAGATGCAACTGCTGACCAAGTTTGGTGAAGATCGGATGAATACAATTTGAATTAGAGTCCGGACAAAGTGATGCCTTCCGCCCGCCGCCCGCCCGCCCGCCAAGGGGTTTCACATAATACGTCCCGTATTTTATACGGGCGTATAAAAAGCGAACATTTAACATACATAAATACACTTCTGAAAAAGTGCACATTTAACGCACATTTTGCACACTTTAAGCATAACAAATAAGCGAACATTTAACATACATAAATACACTTCTGTAAAAGCGCACACTTAACGTACATTTTGCACACTTTAAACATAACAAAAAAGTGCACATTTAACTTACTTAAAAAACACTTCTGTAGAAGCGCACATTTAACGCACATAAAAGTGTCTTTGTAAATAAAGGTAATATTTAGCGCACTTAAAACGCATATAAAGCGAACATTAATGCACAAAAATACAGACAGTGTGTTTTTTTTGTTGACAAAAAAAATACTTGTTAAGAAAAAAACGCACAAAAACGCACTGCCAATAACGCCACGTTAAACATACATTAAACGTACACTAAACGTACGTTTGCCACACATTTTCGAGAAGGGATATAGCCCCCATTACCCGTAATGGGGGTATAACAACCCTCTTACTTCATTCAAGTGTACATGAAAGTGCTAACAGTGTTTTTTTTCATTAAAAATCAGGCTGGAATCCGGCCCACTTCCAAATGGAAAAAAGTATATATTTTTCCAAATGGGACTCAACAAATTTCCAATTGAGGGAGGGTTAAAAATTTTTTTTTTTTTTTTTTGGAAATTGCGACAGGTCCGGTTCATTTTGGGAATGGGTCCGTTTACCAGTCCAGTCCAAAGAAGGAAAAAAAACACTGCAATAGCAGCTTAATGGTGATTTAAGACAATATTCAATGGTTACTTGTCATAACATGCTTTTGTTCAAGCTGGACACAACATACAGCCAGTGAGTGCTACCTCTGTGCAGTGATTTACTTCATTCTGGCCACATGAACTGACCGGTGGGAGAGATGTTACTATTGTACTCTAAACAATTAAGGTTGCTCCTTAAAACCTGTAGATGGACTCTCATAAACAAGAATCAAACTCTTACCTGCTTTTCAAGACGAGGTGAAGAAATGCTATTCAATTACCAGGACACCTTCACGCTTACAGCATCCTTGTTAAGGATCACAAATGGTCCGGAATCTTACTTCAACCTGATGTGAACATCGAATATCGCACAAACGTATCTGAAAATAAAATAATATAACACATCAAACATACTACAGTAGATAAAACCATTTGAAGACCAGACCTGGTGATCTAGTGATTGATCCCACTTGACCCAGATTAAAACATGGCCTTAACCCTTTGAGCGCTGGAACCGGATTTTGAAGGCCTTTGCAAACAGTTTGGATCCAGATGAGACGCCACAGAACGTGGCGTAACATCAGGATCCAAACTGTTTGCTATTCTGATAGTATTCTTTGCAAAAAAATCGAAGAAAATGCTAATTTTAGAAATTCAGCAGACGACGTTTTAGCAGACGACAAATTTCCCAGCATGCAAAGGGTTAACAACTATCTTGCTTCTGCACAGTAAGCATAAGCAATTATTAATAACTTGTTTGAAATAATTAATGAAAATAGAAGCATTTGAGAAAAAGATAACTTCAAACAATATAATTTCAAAAATTTGAAACTAAGTCAAACATGTATAATTTTGTAAAATGACCACTTAAAAAGTTGTTTCACCTGATTGATAACATAGGTCACATGTAGTGAAATATGATAGCAAATACATATAATAACAAAAACTGGCATAACAATTTGCATTATTTGCATAGTATTAATACGAACAATATACAAACTCTTTTTGTGTGATATTTTTGTATTCCTTAAAATATTTAAGTTGCAATACTTTTACAGCAGACCCTGCATAGAACTGCAAAGCCTGAATTCATAATATGTAATTTAAAAAAAATCCACTTTCTTATAAAAACAATTAAGTTAAGCAATCAGGATGGAAATCAATATATTCATGATAAAAACAACAACAATAACAAAACAAAACACCATCCAACAATAGAACAGTGTATTTTTAATCAGTAAAGTTGGAGTAACAAAGTTTTTAAAATGTTCAATAGTGGCACAAATATAAATTGCGTATATAAAATGCCAAGTATATACGACAATACTAAAAAACATTGAAATGAAAGTAATTTGTTCATACACAATGCAAAACAATTTATCACAGAATTATGAGAATATGACACTGCGCTTTCCCCCCCAATAAAGTCTACTGCATAAAATAAAACTTTGCTATTTTATTGACAAAGTCCATTGCATTCAGATTATAACACAAACCAGATTGTGACAAGGACGGATGCAATACTAGAAAATTGTCCAGCGGCACTTAAAATGTGTTACACAGTTTGTTATCACAGCCAATTCAATGGTATCCTCTTCCAAGAAGATTTCAGAAGATCCTGCAATTATCTCCGGTGTAGAAAAACTCATTTCTGGTCTGGACAATATATCCTTATTTTCCATGATTGATTCTTTAAGTACCAGCTGCTTAAAGTAAGGGCAATATCACAATTGATCGGAGACAATTTCACACAACTTCTGCAACAACAACAGTTTAATGTGCGATATGCAATTTCACATGACATCCAAAGATTCCAGATAACTGTCTTGCAAAAAAACAACACGTTATTTGGCTAAATGTAATTTCACATGATTTGAAACAATTTAAGATGACAGATTCAAAAGCAACAGTGCATTGTGTTCAAACGATAACACACAATTTCAAATTACATTAGATGAGTGAATCCTAATCAACTGTTTATCCTGATATGAGTCTTAATACTGCATAATTTTATGTCCCATAGAAATGCAAATTATTATGATAAGGGCGACATCACACATTTTGTGGCGACAATACATCCCATGATACAATCAACATGATTCATTTTGAGGCGACAAAATATCAGATGATAAGAGCGACATTTTTCATTTTGAGGCAGCGATATATCGGACTCTTGCGAAACAGTTTGTACTCCCTTGGCAATAATAAAACAATCCTGAATATATATAACTATCCCATAGAATTGCAAATTATAATGATACGGCATAACACATTTTGAGGCGACAATATATCGGACTGTTGCGAAGCAGTTTGTAGTCCCACGGCAACAACCAAACAACCCTAAAACTAGACCTTAGTTTTCATGGTGAAAGGGTTGATGTTTTTAATTGCAGGCAACGTAACAAGCTTTTTACGTCTGCCAGGGACTGGTCTTGGATCTTGTTTAGCTCTAGGCGTGGATGTCAGATCAGTAGTCTGTGCATCTAGGACTGTCGGANCCTGATTTTCGCCGTGATAATGTTGGACCAATCAAAAGTGGGATAAATAATGGGCGATTACGATTGTATTTCACGTTTGGAAAAGTGCATAGTCCGCCGAAATTTGTTAATAATTTTAATTTGATGGGAAAACCTGAACATATTTTATTGGACATTTTGGGCCCACGGTCTACTAATTTCAATCAGCCCTTGAATGTTTATGTCGGACATGTCGAAACACATTATCCCGCCCAGAATGCACACGACCAGTCGGGCATGTTCCTGGGACATTGGCTAGCCCGGACCTAGGTACAGGCGGTGAATGTCGTTCGGACGTGCCTTAGTGTCGAGCCCTGACTTATCTTTAATTGTAATACCAAGTTTGTATTAACACTTTCCTGCTCAGTATCGATGTGAAAATGGCTATATGCAAACAGCATAAAACCAGAACAGCCTGCAAGCAACTCGCATTCTGTTCAGGTTTTATGCTGTTTGCTGATCATCAGTATCTTAGGGTTGGAAATGAAGCCTTTAAAACTTGAATATAGCAAGAAAGGTTTTTAATATAATTCGATTATCTAAGGGACTAAAAACAAGTCAAAATTCGTATCTAAGGGGTAAAGGGTTAATACAAGTTGAGCAGCACTGACCTTGATGAGTTCAGCGTCACACTGGCNCTTGTCGCAATTGAGGTACTCATTTTGGAATTGAACTAGTCATTTTGGTCTTGAGCTACTCAGTTTGCATTTGATCTAGTCATTTTGTAGTTAAGCTACTCATTTTGTTCTTGAGCTAGTTATTTAGTATTTGAGCTAGTCATTGTGTAGTTAAGCTACTAATTTTGTACTTGAGCTAGCCATTTTGTATTTGGGCTAGGCATTTTTAGTTGGGCTAGTCATTTAGTATTTGCGCTTTTCATTTTGTATTTGAGCTAGTCATTTTGTATTTGAACTAGTCATGTTTTACTTGAGCTCTTCATTTTGTGTTTGAGCTAGTCTAATGAAGTTGGGCTACTCATTTTGTACTTGATTTAGTCATTTGGTTTGTGCTCGTTTAACACAATAAATGTCATTGACTCAATAAGTGTTGTATATTATTTTCAGAATGACTTAATATGTGACTTATTAAATAAACTGATGATTAAAATGTATGAATTAAGGATAAATGGGTGTTAAAATTGCTAAAAAAAGCAGTCTATATTTCGATCCAAACATTTGTACCCCACCATATCTGTTTAGGACTCAACATTTTTGAAGGCAATAAGTCACAGGGACTCCATGAAATTTTGGGTTTCAAGTTAATTGATAGTGGATTTTATAATTTTCTTGTAGCAAACTGTTCATCCAAGCTAATCAGGCATACAGACACATATATATATATACATATATATATATATATATATATATGCAGTCGTGTTCATTATAAACAGAAAACCAAAAACACACAATTTTTCATTTGCTTTTAGATATTTATTTATATTGATTCATCACAAAATCATGTTAAATAATGATTTTGTTAAACGTTACACACACCTTGAACATAAATATATTCATACTTATTGATATACATAAAGCTCACAATTTAATTATTTTTTTGGGCTGAAAACAACAAACATATAACGTAGATAAATAATTAAATATATGCAATATGTGTGCACTTCCATTTCATGCATAGAGGGTTAGGTAGTTAAGACATAGATTAACAATGCAATCATAAATATATTTAATAAATTAAATGATCATAATGAAATCAACCATAAACATACAAATCATGATGTTCAAAAACTTAAGGCAAATCTCTGTGAATTACAACTTCTGGTAATCATGCAAAATGAATAGATATGGAAATTACAAAATATTCACCCATACATTATTTATTGGAAATGCACACAATTGCAAAAGCAGTCAGTCATGTGAGGTACAATAAACAGTGATACAATTATGCATCAAATGTGAATATGATATTATCACACATAGCATACTATCATAACTGCAGGACTAGATTTGAAATGAAGATACATATGTTCACCTGTACAAGCAACTTCACTGTTTATACTTCACTTATATGTTACTGAATTCTGGTGCACAATTTCCTTTTTCATTGTTTACGACTAAGTATTACAATGCTAATTGTGTCTATGAACACATGAAAATCCACGAGTATCATATTAGAATTTATTCAATAGACCCTTTTTATATTCCTGATATCGAGTTCTTTAGGAGTGGCCTCCCTTAATTAAAGAAATCAAGAACAAGGCTGATGGTTTATCATCATGAGAAGAGACAAATATATTTTATAAGCTGCTTTAATTAGTCTTTTTCTTCTCCACATAGTTCTATACAATTATTTATTATGAAATTTATCATTTTAACTCTTTCAGTACTGGAACCGTATTTTGAAGGCCTTTGCAAACAGTTTGGATCCAGATGAGACGCCACAGAACGTGGCGTAACATCAGGATCCAAACTGTTTGCTATTCTGATAGTATTCTTTGCAAAAAAATCGAAGAAAATGCTAATTTTAGAAATTCAGCAGACGACGTTTTAGCAGACGACAAATTTCCCAGCATGCAAAGGGTTAACAACTATCTTGCTTCTGCACAGTAAGCATAAGCAATTATTAATAACTTGTTTGAAATAATTAATGAAAATAGAAGCATTTGAGAAAAAGATAACTTCAAACAATATAATTTCAAAAATTTGAAACTAAGTCAAACATGTATAATTTTGTAAAATGACCACTTAAAAAGTTGTTTCACCTGATTGATAACATAGGTCACATGTAGTGAAATATGATAGCAAATACATATAATAACAAAAACTGGCATAACAATTTGCATTATTTGCATAGTATTAATACGAACAATATACANAAAATTGTGAAATGTCCTTCCACGGCCACTCGCAAAGAAGGAAAAAAAGCCCTAACTGGAGTGGACAGTCTTTCAGCTCTAACCATGGAAACAGTCTGGGGCTTCTTGATGAGGCTCAGGGTGACCTGTCCAAGACCTGAAAAAGAATAACAAATGATGTGGTTTTCACAGCCAAAATTTTAATTTCTGGTAAAAAGTTTTAAACTGAAAACCTCCAAAAATAGCTATCAAAACCATCAGACATCATAGCAGAGTTTAAAGCCACAAGAATGTATTCTGCGAGTGCCAAGTGTTTATTTAAAACTAGGCAAAAAGTGTATAGAGTGAATGTGTTCTTTGAATGACTAATGGAGTTCTCAATATAAAAACAGAAACTTACTGCATTCCCCACAGCTCTACTGTCTCTGTGAGCTCATGGCCCCCTGCCTCCATGAAGGTGTAGCCACACTGCAGTCACTACTATCATCTAGTGAAGATTCACACCCAGTGCTGTACAGGATGGTGCTACTGCTAGAGGAAATCTCACTCAGTGATGTGTCACTCCCACTCTCAGAGCTGCTTGCTAGGGAAGATCCACTGCCAGAGCTGTTGCCAGGGAGGTATCACTTGAACTGCTGTACTCATCCAGCCCAATGAACTCTCCCCTGAATCTCTTGGGAGGAGATTGGTCCTTGGACCTAGAGGCCTGGGATCTCTCTCTGTATCTAGGAGACTCACTTGACCTCTCAGATATCTCTGCCCGCTGAAGGCATGCCTGGTCTGCAGATCTGCATCCCTCCATGGGACTTCCTCTATCTGCAGGCCTACTACTGTAAGGGGTGGAATAGACCAGTTGACGAGTGACGTCACGCGCACCTGTAAAGTTTAGACTCCGCCCACTGGTTGGCAAAAAAAGGTGTCATTCATATAAGCGCATATAGAGAATGTTACCTGAATCGTCGTTTTTATTGATAATCCATTAGAGTATCTCTAATATAATTTTAATAATTATGTCTCAATACAACATTTGCAAGCATGGACATGCATTTTTGGAACGATTATAATGTTTTTATTATTAGTTTTTTACTGACTACGAACTCGGGAATGGAACACAATCTACGAGCTCGGTATGTGGTTACCACAAAAATCTCTCTACTTGGCACATCCATCTTCGCGACCTTTTTTTAACAAAAAGTCTCAGAAATGTAAAATTCTTTCAGAAAAAAAATAATTTAATGAAGGAATACAAATAAGGATGAAAACAAACAATAAAAAGATCGATTTTTAGGTACGCACTATATAGTAACTGATTTAAAACTTTATATGTCTGTTAAAACTTACCTTGTTACACATCTAGTAAAGTCTCTTGATTAATGTAATTGTTTTTATTTAATTGTTCACACCAATTTCGACACCTTTTCAGCATATTTAACCCGGTGTTTAATTTTGGCCCCTTTGTTCATCACAAACCGATTATCTCGTTATGATCGTATACAGTCCAGACAATGACAAAGAAACATAGTGCCATAAATTTTGATAAAACCAGGGACCTATACTTGGATCCCTGCATAAACCACATGTGGTCATTAAACGCAATGTATGACACCTCCATGTCATCTCTTGGCTTATTGAGCATTCATTTAAGCCAAATTTTAAGGACAAAATACTAACAATTGCTTTAATAAAATATTTTATAATATTTGAAAAAAATGAAGACATTTGTCCGACATGGATTAATATGAACTATATAGTGTATAGATATTAGCCAGTTTAATTATAATAATAAAGTGTTTAATAACTATACATTTAAAATATTGTGCACATTTACTGCTACACAATTAACGTATTTAACGGGTACCGGAAAATGTAATTTCCGCTAAATTACGTGTAAAGATTGTACGTTACTGCAGTGTACGAAACACCATCAGGAAAACAAGCAATCACGTTTGATACTTGGTTAAAATAAATTAAATATATAGATTTATGGTATCATAAAATGCTAGATTTTTATCACTAGTATGTTCAATATACATGCAAAGACGGTTCAATTTGGATGATATGCAGGCTTTTTTCATGCGTATGCTAAAATTTATTTAATATTGTCATTCAATGTAAATGAAACAAAAATTCATCCAATGTAAAAGAAAATTACCACAACATTTTAAGATTTAAATATATGTGGTGTGTTCTGAGAAAACCGGGCAAAATGCTTGTGAGTAAATTGCCATCCCAGAATAGCCTGTGCAGTCCGCACAGGCTAATCAGGGACGACAATTTCCGCTTTAATGGAATTTTTTGTTTAAATGATGTCTCTTCTAAGGGAAAATCCAGTTTAGGCGGAAAGTGTCGTCCCGGATTAGCCTGTGCGGACTGCACAGGCTAATCTGGGAAGGCACTTTACACACAAGCAATTTGCCCAGTTTTCTCAGAACACGCCACATATTCCGCTTTTTAGCAGGGCTTACTCTGCCATTCGACACATAAGCCAATGCCAACAAATAAGGAAATTCGGCTACACAAAATTTCAGTAGGCAACAAGGTTTTCTACATTATCACTCATAACATATCCAAAATAATAAGACTTAACTGTCTAAGACATAAACAGGTAAATTTGGCTACAGAAAATTAGAGCCTGATCGAGGGAGCCCTGTTTAGGGCTTTGTTTTATAATTGATTCAATGCACCTATAGCTCTTACATTTAAGATCGCTGATGAAAAATGACAATATCACATCCACACCACTTTTAATTATTATTAAATTATTACGTTTTATTATTTTTTAAATATCATTTATTTAAGTCTAACTATAAGAAAGAATATGGCTAATTTATAGTTTTGTTTTGTGGAATTGTCATTATTTAGTCTTCCGACCACCTTTTTTTAATGCTAATAACTAATTCGTATTTTTATAAAGAGGAAATTACATTTATGAATATACATTTATTTGTACTTAATATGATATATTTGCACAATAATTTAGGTTTTTTAATGTTAATTTCGGACTTTCTTATCGATTTCTGGAGTAAACACATGCCCGAATCAATATGTTTTCCGCAGAGACATATAATAACATTATACGTCTCTGGTTTTCCGCTACTTTAACCAGTGCTTTTGCCAACCAGTCAGTTCGCATGCGCGGAAAATCCCGAATGTAAACAATAACAATCAACTGGTCTATAGTGAGGCACTGGTCTTGGCTGAGACCTGACAGGCTGAAGATCAGCCTTGTACTGGTCAGAGCTGGACCTTAGGCTTGGATTGACCCACTTATAGAGGTTAGGTCCGAAGCTAGACGGAGCAGTCCAGTTTGGGACAGGTCTCCTGACAACCTGGTTTTGCCTGTACAGAGAACTGGAACAAATTAATACCAAAAGTAAAAAAAAAAGCAAAATACCTATGTATTTTTATAAACAAAGATCTATTAATATAAATATATTAATAGATCTTTGTTATAAAGACTTATAATAAACATAGGAAAATGTACAACACTCACAGGCACATTTTTCTATAGCAAATAAAGTGCATTTTTAAATTATATTGTATAACCCATTATACAGTTTATTCTGTTATTGATCTCTTAAAGGGACCTTTTCATGTTTTGGTAAATTGACAAAATTCATTAAAATTGATTAAGATTTGCACATTTTCATTGAAGTTGTGATTTTTGCGAGAAAACATTAATACTGAACATTTACCATGCTCTAAAATATCCATTTTATGCATCTTTTGACGATTTAAAAACCTAAAAATTAACAAGCATTACAAGTGCAAAACAATTGAATAATTTGAAGAGTTCTGATGTTATCGTTATTATTGTGACATTAGGAGGATTGCTTCTATAATGTTTAAATGTATGAGCACGGATGGCGGAGTTTCTTTAAGTGCTAGACTTTTACTCCAAGGGTCAGTGGTTCGAGCCCACTTTAGGATTACTTTCTTTTTCTTTCTTTAATTTAATTTTTTGTTTTTTTACTGGACGTTTTTTTGTGACATTACGAGGATTGCTTAAATAATGTATAAATGTATGAGCACGAATGGCCGAGTGTTTCAAGTGCTAGACTTTTACTCCAAGGGTCAGTGGTTTGAGCCCAGTTGAGGATTACTTTTGTTTCTTTCTTGAATTGTATTCTTGTTTTTTACTGGACCTATTTAGTTAGAAAATTAACATTTATCAAATTTAAAGCATTTGAAGGGACTTGTTCACAGACTTTGGCATGTTTTGAAGTTTGTCACTAAATGCTCTAAATTGATAAATATAAACATCAATACTAAAGAGCTAAAATATAAAAACAAGAATACAAGTGAAAAAAGAAAAAAAAAGAGAAAAAAAAGTTAACCACACCAGGGCTCGAACCACTGACCCACGGAGTAAAAGCTGAGCGCCGAGACCACCCAGCCATTCGTTTTCACTTGTGTGTTGGTGTAATTCAGAGTTCATGTTCAGGTCGTCGTTGAGTCTTTACGACTACATTATGTGCGGACCTGACCATCAGTCTTCACAAGGGTTGCCATTTATTTTATACTTTGTATAACCATCCACGTATTGTTACAAAATATAACAATAACAAAAGAAATCACTTTTTTTTTATCGTTTCGCGTCTTACGATTATTTTTCGTAAACGAAAGTGTATTTTCAGTATAAGTCTTTTTCATTAGTATTATTTCGCATGCTGATGTACATTGTTCATTTATTTCTTGAATCTGTGATAAAAAGTCGAAAAATACTCATTTTGATAAACTGTTAACAAGTCCCTTTAATGACAAACTTCAATACATGCCAAAATCTGTGAAAAGGTCCCTTTAACAATAACAAAATAATAATTATAATAATTATTATTATTATAAATTTTATTTTCAAAAGGAAACATATTAAGATGCATGTATCATGAAACATATTTCAACAATACATTTCTTATTTACAATATGGTCTCCTTATTTAAAAAACAAAAAAAAAGAGACAAACAAACAAACAACAAACATTTATATTAAATAAAGCTTTTGGACCTACACGACTCCAGTGTATGATTTGTTTTGTTTACAGATTTATGTGTATGTACATTTGCTTAAAAAAACGAATATCTTTTTGAAAAAAAGTGTCAACACAAAAAGCCTCCAAATGAGACATACTAAACAAGATAAATACAATGGGCTTCAATAAAAGTAAGCCTTAATTAAAGGTTAGAATTCCTTAATTTTCAATTGAAGAAGATCACAATCATGGAATATCCTTAATGAACCAAAGTANTCCCATTGGCAGCAGCATGTGAGTTTAGTTGGTGGTCATCATACCGGACGGATAGGGTTTTATCTGGGTACTCCTGCTTCCCCCCACAGCACAAGACCACACCAAAATTGCAATATTTCAGTAAAAAACGAATAGCTAGAAATTGCCACTAAAATTCAAAATTTGTCCCAACTTTCGTGAGTCAAGTAATTTATGTAGGAATGCTGGGACACCCTCTGGGTCCTCACATGATGCAGCTTCAGGTGCGGAGGGACCTCATAAACTTTTAAATACACATGCACACATACTTTAACACAAATCTGTTAAATCTGCAAGAAAACATCTGCTTCTGCCATTATCAATTGATTCTTAGTTATTAAATGTAAAAAAATTATGGAAAACATCATTTGAAGCCCAAATTTACTAAATAACCATCTTTCAATGAAATTTCTCATTTCATTTCTTCGCTTTTTCGAAAAAATGTGTATGTCTGCTTGCAGGGGTGCTTTGGTCAGACATCATTAATATTATTAAAAACTAGATGTGTTTGTGAAACACCATGTGCCCTTTTGAGCGATTTTGACCCATATATTTGACCTTTGACCTTGAAGGATGACCTTGACCTTTCAACACTCAAAATGTGCAGCTCTATGAGATACACATGCATGCCAAATATCAAGTTGGTATCTTTAATATTGCAAAAGTTATGATTTTGACCCATATATTTGAGCTTTGACCTTGAAGGATGACCTTGACCTTGACCTTTCACCACTCAAAATGTGCAGCTCCAAGAGATACACATGCATGCCAAATATCAAGTTGCTATCTTCAATATTGCAAAAGTTATGGCCAATGTTAAAGTTTGACGCAAACAAACCAACAAACAAACAAACAAACCAACAGACAGGGCAAAATCAATATCTCCCCCCAGTAAAGATGGGGGGGACATAAAAATTGGGGTAGCACACCACTTTTTTTTTTTATTATTTTTGGAGTCAGACTCTACAATATTTGAAGTTTTAGTGTTAAATTGGTTCTTTGAGGAAAATAACTGTGATATTTATTTACTTTTATGTCTTAAATACCTTTTTTTCTACACACAAACTTAATTGATTATTGCTTTTGATGGTATGTCAGATATTTGTTTATCTAAACGATTTACGACGGAAATACCCTTAAGTGATGATAAATAAGAATGACAGATAGTGGTGGTGTTTTCAGCTGCTGTTCAGATAAAGCAGTGGTTGTTTCATGAGCTTCTCACTTCTGCAACCCAGGTTCAATGTCTGTTCCTGGTGCATGTGAGTTTGGTAGGTGGTAACCATACCAGACAAGTGGGTTTCCGCTGGGAACTCCAGTTTCCCCCACAGCATAATGAAGACCACGCAAAATTTGAATATCTTTCAGTAAAAACTAAATAGCTAAAAATTGCAGCTATAATTCAAAATTAGTCAAAATTTTTGTAAGTCTGGTCAGGAAATTAGGAGTGCTGCGACACACTCCGGGTCTTCACATGCGGCCTCATTAACTTGGAAATACGCACACACTTGTTTGTGTTGTGACTACTGTTATTTTTATTTATTTTTCGTCATTTAACCAATATATGAACATGGTGTTAAGATGCAAATGAGTATTCCTTTAGTACCGCAAGAAATCTGGATTTCAGGCTACTTTGATTATTGTGTTAAAGGGACCTTTTCACAGATTTTGGCATGTATTGAAGTTTGTCATTAAATGCTTTAAATTGATAAATGTAAACATTGTTACTAAAATGCTCCAGTAAAAAACAAGAATAAAATTACAGAAAGAAAAAAAGTCAACCGCAAATGCAGGGGCTCAAACCACTGACCCCTGGAGTTAAAGTCTAACGCTTAGACCTATTGGCCATCCATGCTCATACAGTGAGTGGTGTCTTTTATACTTTATATAAGCAATCCTCGTAGTGTCACAAAAAATAACGATAACAACAGAACTTTCCAAATAATTCAATCGTTTCACGTTGCAGAGCTTTACAATTTTCAGGTTTTGAAATTGTAAAAAGATGCATATAATGGATATTTTAGAGCATGGTTAATGTTCAATATTACTGTTTCCTCATAAATATCATAACTACAACGAAAAATTGCGATTCTGAAACATTTTTTTTTTAATTTTCGCAATTTACCAAAACGTGAAAAGGTCCCTTCAATGTTTTATTTAGCGCGCATATATGTAAAAAAAAAAAAGTTTTCACTTTTAAAAGCGCTGTAGTTGTAGAAGTTATTGTTGTCTTTTCTTAATTACAGAATTTCGCGTCGTTATCCGCTTTGCAAAGTGCGATTTAATTTTTTGAACATTACCCCACCCACTTATTGAAACAAAAAGAGCTGAATTTACTTCAAAATTCGACGAAATAATTCCTTAAAAGCTAATAAGATTAAAAAGTGTTTACTTACGAAGCTTTGAACACATTCCCGTAACTGAACACCTGTCCGTATATAACCCAATATTTTCGATAAATCTTAATAGGCGTAATGCGCTTGCACAATACTTGCAGCTTGTTTCTAATGATTAATGTCATTGACTTGCGTTGATGTCTGTTGAAGAGGAGTTGATGTGTATTGTTTAATTACCTTTCAGCACTGTTGGATTCCAAAATATTTGTTAGGAAAATAAATGAAATACATTTTTGAAATAAGAACAACATTTTGGACATAGGTGAGTTCTGACACACAAAAAAAACATCGAAAGTAGGAAGTCACTTGTGTCAGAATTTTTATTTTCATGGATTAGTTCTTTGTATGTGTATGCCCTCTCCATGATAATAGCGGAAGGGCTTATATTATAGTCATGTGTGTGTGGGGGGGGGCATTTTCTGTCGGGCTCTGAATAATATAGTTTCTGGAGTTTCATTGTTTGCTATTTTGAATTCTTCAAAGACAGACCTTAAATATTAATTGGGAGGGTCGGAGGCACAGGTACATACGCCACTATTAAACACATGTGTTGCCCTGTTCGAAGCTGGCTCAGAACTGTGACGTTCCCTAGTGTCGCACCTTCAAGATACATAAAACTGGTACTCGTTGAACCATATGTACTGTTCTAAACTGGTATGTTTCACAACATCCCTCCCAACTTTATGATGAGAGGCTCCCTGACGGTATGAATGGACAAAGCTACTAAACATAACTGGATTGGTGCCTTTGGTTTGTTGCGTGTTTTACTGTTATTCCAATTCATGAACATCTTCAGTATGCCAGCACCTATAAGAACTACAAGCCGCTGCCCTTTCTTTACTGTTGTCCTAGACAGCCATTTTTAGCATAGGTGCAACGCACCTATGCTTAAGTTAGAGTGAGATTTCGAAAACCGACATGGGACGGTTGACCGTTATGAAGCCTTACATGATCAAAAATCAGACGAAATATCTTTTTAATATAGTATATGGTAATTCTTACAATTTTTTATTTAGAAACGTTTTTCTAACATTTTCTTCCAAGAATATTGCCGTTTTAGTGCATTTTTCAAAGACCGTTTTACGTGAAAAAACCTTCTAAGAAACTAAAACAAATTTCGTTTTTAAAACAATTCTGTTCTTGTTGATAGTGACCTCACACCTACTTTCTATTTCCTTTCTTTACTGTTCTGGGAGAGGTCAAATGTTTACATAACTGAATTCATTAGGCCCTGGTTAAAGGATATGTAAAATTTTCAAATGGCGGAGTACGATGTGTTTTCTGATTTATGACATGGATTCTGACCTGCCTTTCTATGGATTTGATGAAGTAGAGTTTGAAAGTAATAGAGATGTGTTAATTAAAATTAAAATGATTTTCTTTGAGCCAGAAATTAACGTTACGAGTAGAGCTAACTGTTTAAATGTGGCATCGAATTTAATGGATTCGCACGAATTCTGGACGAGTGTTGTGTCTGTAAAATATTAAATGGAAAGCTGTAAATGTATCAAATCGGAAAAGAAAACGGATGGTTGCATAATGGTATGCCTGAAATAATGTAATTCTACGTATTTATTTTCATAGTTATGTCATTTTGTAACCATTCACATTCGTCACGAGTAATGTAAAAGCGACAACTTTGAGCGAAAATAAATACAACATTTTGCACATAAAGACCCCCATAACCATACCTTTTCTTGACGGGCATTCTTAGCTGAATCGATTTAAGCAATTAAAAAGATATGTCATGTTCAAACCAAAAAAGAATTCGACTCAGATCAAAATCGACTGTTTTTACACCTTCTTTTTTTCGTCCGTTTTCTAGTGGATTGTAACCTTTTGCAGTGCCATTTTTTACTTTAATCTCTTACTTTATCCTATTTCAGGGATTTAGCAGTGAACACCAGTTCTTACCCTATCAATATTTCCAAACGATAAAACCAGAACAACAGTCTAAAGTGTAAAACATGCCTTCGAGGAAAATATGATGATTTGTTTAGAGAGTATAGCCCTTCATGACTCGATTATTTAGTATATTGTAACCAACATTTACTTCAGCAGCAACTTCCCTGTATCTTGCAACTATGCTTTCAGCGCCATCGGAGCTCTCGTTGTAGATTGATAGGGTTGACAATCTGTAAGCCCAATCAATGTTTCTAAGACTTTGTATTTGGCTGAAAAGCTATATGCACATTTGTTATTCTCTAGGTAGTTCTGAACAGTTAATGTATTTCACTTGACTTATTGACAGCGCAAATGTCAATTGTTGCCAATCTGCTGTTGCCTCCTGGTTGCCTAAGGCAATTCACTGACCCTGTCAGAAGAAGGTGTCTATGTATTTTCTTGCACAGTGACTTCTGTTATCTATCTTTTTGTGCTTCTGGTCTGATTGAGGCAAGCCCTGCCCTCAGAAACAGTCACTGAAATTTCATTTGGGTTTCCCAGAACTGTTGCTCGGTTGGGAGAGCACACGTTGATGTTGCTTCTGATCCTATTTAGGTGAGCAACGAGCCTTGCCCAAAGAAGCGGGGACAGTTGTGTCTTCTTAAAGCCTGTATAACGCTCAAAATCAACGAATATTTCGTAAAAAATATTTTGTAAAATAAAGTTAACACATAAAGTATTAATGTTCCTTTATAGAGCAATAGCCAAAATTTCAATGCTAGATGTGCTCTGGTAACATATATTTAACAAAATACAAACTGTTTTTTTGTGTGTTTTTTTTTGTACAATATATTCAACATATGTTCATGTACCAATTTAGTGTTAATGTGTCATATGAATAAATATCGTTGCGGGATATTAAATTGGAAAATATTGTGCTACACAAAATAAAAAGAGCATTTTATATCTTGTTAAATCTATGTTACCAGACCACATCTAGCATTGAAATTTTGGCTATTGCTATAAGGAACACTGATAGTTTATGTTTTAACTTTATTTTACAAAATAGTTGTTGATTTTGAGCATTATAGGGCTCTTACACAGCCTCTGCTTACTTGACTGCTTAATGGTCCCCTTGTTATCTTAAGCTATTCTGATCTGTTGCCTTTGCGTAGGGAGCACAGTGGACTGTTGCTTCTCATTGTAATCGGAGGTGAATCACAAAACCTGCAAAAAGAAACACTTACGGTACTTGCATCAAATTGTGCTAGAACTGATCTCAGTGGGGTAAACATATCTTTGTTTTGCTTTTTACCTGATTCAGGCAAGCAACAGATCATGTCTAACAAAGCCAGTGCTGTAGTATTTGTCATGCGCAGAACTGTTGTGAAACACCCTGATTAATGTTCAATATATAGATCTGTTGCTTTTGCTGGGCGAATACACATCACTGTTTTTTTTTTAAATACTTTTTGCGAGTCACAGACTCGTCCAGAAGAAGCCCACCCCTCTATATCCTGGTAATATACATGTTGATATCCATTTTATGTCTAATCATTGAAATGAATGTCTCTTATGCCCATACATTTTGTATTTCTTAACACAGCATAACAATGGAAAGGAGTACAGGCTCACAGAAAGATGTGTGGGAGAATCCGAAGAAGAGAGGATGTGAAATGATCAAACAGTTTGAACATGCTTTTGGAGAATTGAAAAAAATACTTTTGGTAAGTGGTTTGAAGTATATTCTAATAAATTTAATATTTTAATTCAAAATTTATTGGACCTCAATCGTTCTTTTTTATGCAAACCAGAGGAAATAACTTTCAATCAGATATTTCTATCATATTAAGGTTCACAATTCTTAAACAATTTAAAATACAGTTTAAATTATAACTAAATTTTGAAGAATTCCTTATAAGATGTGGTAAAACTTTCAATTAAAAGTGAAGAAAAGCCTTGATTTTTTTTATATAAATGACAAGTATTTTTAAACATCAATAAAAAAAATATATAGTACTTGGTGAAACTTTACAGCCATTTGAAATGCTTACTTTTGCATCATATGTTGACAAGGTCAAGGAAAAGGGGATGTTTGTATCGTTCCCCGATTTTGCTTTACAATCATAACAAGGATTGAAACCAGTAAATGTCCTTTTAACCAATGAAAAACTGTTGTGTTCAGCTAAAATCACGAAACTCCATGCAGGATTTGACTGGTTCTGAGATTAGCACTAATAAGTTTGTTACGTGACCAGTACAGAAAGCAATTTGGCTTGACTGATTGGTATTGAACCGTTCTATTTTATCATAAAACCATCTATCAAAGTAAAAAAAACTAAACCAGTCAATATTTTTAACAGGTTTAAAGTTTTGTTTTTGTTTAAAACCCAACCAAAGTTTTACGTTTATATTTTTTGTCGGACACAAGGACTGCCAGTTTTGGAAATGATACTGGACCTCAAAATATTTATCGGAAATGTCCGAAGTCCGACATCTTTGGCATGGGTTGTAATACCACAAATACTTGAAACTTTGTAGGTAGGTTAATTCCATTAAGGTGATGCGCCTTTCTCAAGAACCATTACACTTGATCTATTATTATTATATCCCCATTACCATTGGTAATGGGGGCTTAATTTATAGGAGTCACTTTGTCGGTCTGTCTGTCTGTCTGTCCCGAAATTTCATCTGATCTTCACCAAACTTGGTCAGAAGTAGTATATAGATGATGTATAGGTCAAGTTTAAATATGGGTCATGCCAGGTCAAAAACTAGGTCACGGGGTCAATTAGTGCGTTTTAAACCGAAAGTTTGTCCGGACCATAACTATGTCATTTATCGGTATAGTTTAAAATCATTTGGTACATTTGTTCACCATCATTGAACGGTGTGTGGCACGAAAGAATTACGTCAATATCTCCAAGGTCAAGGTCACACTTTAAGTTCAAAGGTCAAATGCTTGTCCGGGTCAGAGCTATGTCGTTCATTGTGAGATTTTAAATTCAATTGGCACATTTGTTCACCATCGTTAAACGGTGTGTCGCGCGAAAGAATTACGTCGATATCTCCAAGGTCAAGGTCACACTTTGAATTCAAAGGTCGAAAATGGCCATAAATGAACTTGTCCCGGCCATTAGTATGTCGTTCATCTTGAGATTTTAAAATCATTTGGCAAATTTGCCCATTATTATTGGACGGTGTGTCGAGCGAAAGAAGCATGTCGATATCTCCAAGGTCAAGGTCACATTTTGAGTTCAAAGGTAAAAAAATGGCCTTAAAAAAGCTTGTCCGGGAAACAACTATGTCGTTCATTGTGAGATTTTAAAATCATTTGGCACATTTGTTCACCATCATTGGACAATGAATTACGCGAAAAAATGACGTTGATGTCTCCCAGGTCAAGGTCACACTTTGAGTTCAAAGGTCGAAAATGGCCATAATTGAGCTTGTCCGGGCCATAACTATGTCGTTCATTGTAAGATTTTAAAATTATTTGTCACATTTGTTCACCATCATTGGACAGTGTGTCACGCCAAAGAAGTACGTCGATATCTTTAAGGTCAAGGTCACACTTGAAGTTCAAAGGTCAAAAATGGCCATTAATGAGCTTGTCCGGGCCATAACTATGTCGTTCATTGTGAGATTTTATTTCATTGTGAGATTTTAAAATGACTCTGTACATTCATTTTGTTCACAGTCATTGGATGGCGTGTCATGTGAAAGAATTCAAGAGTTGAAAGGTCAAAATGGCCATAAATGAAAATGGCATAATAATTCTTAAAAATCGCCATAAATTAGCTTCTCTTGTTTTGTGAAGACAGCATGCAAAATATTCTGTGTCAATGCAGAATGTGGGGGTATACGTCACATCTGTGACAAAGCTCTAGTTAAATTTGGGTTCTTTAATTATGTCAGGAGGCAAGTTTTAATTAGGTCAATTATTGTCAATTAAACTAGGTCTTTAGGTTTAATCCTAAAAAAGAAATTGCTACCAAGCTTGAAACCACATTTATGATTCAATCTTGAATCAGCTTGGTCACAATGTTTATATTGACACCATGTAGGCCATTTTAATTGTTATCAATTGGGTCACAAGATTAAAACACTTCCTGAGCACACAACTGTTTAGTTTTTTGAGTCTCACGTAAGAGCCCAAGGGCCTTTTAGCATGCTTGTTCCGCTGACGTAACAAAGCAGTTCCTACATCTTGTGCTTTGTTCGATCAATATTTTGCATTGTCAGGTATGTAAATGTAAATGATTCTTTGTACATATGTAAACTTCATTACAGGGCAATGTTGACTTCAAGAAAACATGTACAAATCCCCAAGCTTTCAACTTTTGGGGGAGTGTTAGAAAGATGGCTGGAGAACATGATCAGGTAAGCTTTGTTCACAGTAGACATTGGAAAAAAATGGGCAAAAGCAAAGTAAGAAAGTAGTAACTTGTAAGGCTGCCTGTCTTGTTAAGTGTTTGGAACTTGCCAGTGTGACCTGTGTTTGAGATTTTACAAGTCCTATGAGCAGATATTATTTTAGCTCACCTAAAGTCAGCTACTGTGATCAGTCTATGGTAGGCATCCAGTGTCATGTGTTGTGCAGTGTGTTGCCAACATTACTTTTAACTTGTTGCTACTCTAGAAACCACATTGATGACTCTCTCATGAAACCTGGACAAAAGGTTCATATTGAGTATATCTAGGCACAGTTTGAATTTGGATTAAGGAATAGAAAATAGGTCCCAATGTCAAAGCTTAGAAAAAGCTTGTTACCGGTTAAGAAACAACATTTTTGATTTAATCTTGGTGAAACTTTGCAGAATGTTTATTTTAACTATATCTAGTCAAAGTTGAAATTTTGGTAAAATGGGGTTTAAAATAAGGTCACCTTGACAAATCTAGGAAAAATATGTTTGTATTCTATTGGACACAGGTTGGTCTCAATGTTGATGAAACTTGGGTATTAATATTGATGTTGGAAATATCTATATGTTTTTATTTCAACACTATTAAGGCTGTGATTGAACTTGGGTCACTTTGTCTGTAAATCTTGATCACCATGTCATAATTCACTAGAGACCACAGTTTTGTTTATGAAAGATGTTGAAACTTTGCAAATTTTGATAAGACAATTTCTAGGCCAGCATTTAATTGCCACTCTAAAGCCACATGTATAGCTCAATCTTGATGTAATTAAATTGCTTGGTCTGAATGTTTATCTTGAAATATTTAGTTGGTCAAGTTTGAATTTGGTCATTTTGTGTCATAAACTTGGCCATCATGTCACATGTGAGGAAAACATTATTACAGCTTTAAAAGTGTCATTTATGAATTAATCTTAATAATACTGGTCAGAATGTGTTTCTTGACAATTTCTAGGCCATGTATGAATCTTGGTCAAGTTGGGTCAAACACCAGGTGAATTTTTTTACAATTGGTGAACCTTGAACCAGACATGGCAAAAAAACGTTTATCCGACAAATTCAGAGTTGATCCGATATTGATCAACAAAGAAGCTGTCCAACTGCCCTACGCATTTTTGAGTTCTGAATTCTTTTTGTAACTACATTAAACAAACTATTATCAGAGCCATTCAATACGGATCTACTAAAAAAAAATCATATTGTTAAACTTCTTTATCTTCATATTCTAAATAAATCCAAATGTTGTAACAGTTTGACGTCACCTTCGCTTAAACGGTGACAAGATCCTTTCACTGAATACACTTTTATTACACTCCCAATTTAAAACAGCTATAAATAAAAAATAATAAATGGTGCAGGTAAGCCTCTTGGTGGGTGTTGAACAATAATCTTTATTACTTTGAAACTTAAGCTGTAGAATATTTGTTACACAAACGATTACTAGTCCAAATAATGATACTCCTAACGGATCTTTAACAATTTCCAGCATGTCTTTTACTGCAAGTTCAGTATTTGATGTAATGACAAGTACTTATTTACACTATGACTAAAACAGTATTGATAAAATATAAGTGTGTAACTTAACATTAAAACAAGCTGGATTTTGTTTTATAGTATGCATATACACGAAGTGACATGGTGAGCTTATGTGATCGTGTGATGTCCGTCGTGCGTCCGTATGTCCGTCAACAATTTGTTTGTGTAGACAGTAGAGGTCACAGTTTTCATCCAATCTTAATGAAATTTGGTCAGAAAGTTTATCTTGATAAAATCTGGGTTGGGATTGTATTTGGGTCATCTGGGGTCAAAAATTTGGGTCATCTGGGGTCACTAGGTCAAATAATAGAAAAACCTTGTGAAGACAATAGAGGTCACAGTTTTCATCCAATCTTTATGAAATTTGGTCAGAATGTTTATCTTGATGAAATCTGGATTGTGATTGTATTAAGGTCATCTGGGGTCAGAAACTAGGTCACAAGGTCAAATCATAGAAAAACCTTGTATTGACAATAGAGGTCACAGTTTTCATCAGATCTTAATGAAATATGGTCAAAATGTTTGTCTTGTTGAATTCTGGATTGGAATTGAATTTGGGTCATCTAGGGTCAAAAACTAGGTCACTAGGTAAAAGTTAGAAAAAAAACTTGTGTAGACAGTAGAGGTCACAGTTTTCATCCAATGTTAATAAAATTTGGCCAGAATGTTAATCTTGATAAAATCTTGGTTGGGATTGTATTTGGACCATCTGGGGTCAAAAACTAGGTCGCTATGTCAAATCATAAAAAAAACATGTGTAGACAATAGAGGCAACAGTTTCCATCAGATCTTTATGAAAGTTTGTCAGAATGTTTATCTTGATGACATCTGGATTGTGATTTTATTTGGGTCATCTGGGGTCAGAAACTAGGTCACTTGGTCAAATCATAGATAAACCTTGTGTAGACAATTGAGGTCATAGTTTTCATCTGATCTGAATAAAATATGGTCAGAATGTTTATCTTGATAATATCTGATTTTGGATCGTATATGGGTCATCTGGGGTCAAAAATTAGGACACCGGGCCAATTTTAGTAAAAGGTGAGCGATTCAGGGCCATCATGGCCCTCTTGTTTAATTATTTGTTAAATTATTAATTATTTTATGTTCATGTATGTGAGCATAAACAAAAATACCTTTGAGAGATAGTAGAAATGCACATGGTTTTATTGGTCTGGTAATTATCATTTTGGTCCAGCGAGTTTTGGCAGGTTGTTGTACCGAATGTATGACACTTTTTTTAGCGGATCGCTTAATTAACAAAGTTTTGTTTTCCAAAGGCATTCCATCGAAATCATACTGGAAATAGTATCAACTTATAACCAGAATCCAATCTGGGGTATTCAGCGCAAATCTATATTGTTAACAGCTTATTGTCAGTACCGTCGTTAAAAAATTACTGTTATCAGTAAGTTGTCATTGCAGAAATGCATTTCATGATAGTTTCTTCTAAGCAACATTTAATTGTAATCATTTCGAAAACCTTTTGACAGTCTTTGATGTTATTGAGAAATTTGAATGTTTGTCAGACTGGAACTTTCTATACTTCATGAAACCTTAAACAAGTTAAATAGCAGGACATTTTCTTACATGTAAAATATACGTGTGTGCATGGGGTTTTTGGTCAAATTGGGGCCAAATTCGTCCCCATTCCCAAATGACTGCCCAAAAGTTCCCAATTGAATGTTTCCTCCGCCAAAATTCCAAATTTTATAATATTTATAAGCAAAATAAGAAGGAATAAATTTCCAAATTTTAGTAAAATAGACTTGATTTATTTTTCAATCAAAAGGGCTCTGGCCCCACTGCAAAAATGGTTTAAGAAACAACTCTAGTGTGCACAAATTAAGCATAATTTTGGGACAATAAAAATTATAGTGTTTGAAAATAAAATGGTAGGGTGTCATGAGATTTATACTGTGACTGATGGAAACAGACTAGCTTGGACTGATTGATACATTTTACAATTTTGTAAACAATTCATTTTATGATGATTTGATCGTTTGGAAAGTTAGTAGACCTGCTTAACTTAGAACATGTGGCTAACAACCATAAAACAAACAACAGCCTTTGTTTCAACAACAAACAGTTAGGTTACATTATTTTGGTGTTGATATGCTGCAACTGCTACACAGTGGTATTCTTCCATGTCAAATAACATGTTTGATGGCATCACCTTACTTCTTCTATGAGTGATTTTACAAATAATTAAATGTGTATTATATATTTTGTGTGTTGATAAACCCTCTGAGATTAATGAAAAATAGAGAAATTTTGCAAATCAATTATACAGCCTTTGTAGTTGTGTTTTGGGCCTGCAATGTGTGTAGGTTTAGTAAAAAACGCATTCACTTAATTAAACAAGAGCTTACTAATGATGTATAGTTCTGTTTGTTTTTTTTTTTTCAGATGATGAAAGAGGTGGGTATGGACCCTTTACCATTCAATTCAAAGTATGTAAAGAGTTTTTTAAAGCTCAAAATATAGAAAATAATAGNATTGGCCGGTACGGGTACTTTTCCCAATTGGACAAAGAAAATCGCTGCTTTACATTTGCAAATGATACCAGTTTTAATTTGTATTTAATAGACTTTATTTATTACTTGATGGTGAGCTTTTGTGATCACCTTTTGACTATTGTAAGTAAACATTTACCTTGTGAACACTGCAGAGACCACATTAATTGCCCAATCTTTATTAAAGATCACATTTGTCCCAATGATATCTCAACCGAAGCTGGGTCATGGGTAGTCAAAAACTATGTAACTAGGTCAAATAAAAAAAAGCTTGCAAACAATCTAGAAGTGACACTAAATCATTGAACTTGCTAAGAAGATTTTTTCTAAGGATGTCTCACTGAGTTCAAAAATGATTCAGAAAAACGTGGCCACAAGAAAGGGGAAGTTTGCCTTATGTCTTGTGAACACTCTAGAAGTCATGCTTTCTACCCAATCTTCAGGAAAATTGCTCAATGTTGAAAAATATGGTCACCAGAGGGCAGGGCAGTTTTCTTTATATGGAAAGGGAGCAGTGCAATTAACCTTATATGGCTTAAGTGGAACCTTGTCAACACTCCTTAAGTCCATTGTTTTGCCCAATCATCCTGAAATTTGCTTATTCTCATGATATTTTGGCCGAGTTTGATAGTGGTGCTAACTTGTTGAAAACAGTTCTAATGCCCTCTTGCTGTTATTAATCAATCATTTTTTCCGTCAGCACAAAATTCCGCATTACTTTTTTTGTTCTTGAATGTATGAGTCCTTTTCAGGAGAAAATTGTCAATCACAATTTGTGATACTTCAATCATTGACATTATTTATAAAATTAAAACTTAGAATATACATGTACCTGTGTCATAAGTTCATGTGTTCAGTGGATCAATATTCATAGCATGGTGACAGTGTTTTTTTTTGCACCATTTTGGGAATGGGTCCGGGTCCCTTTGGATTGGGAAAAATGGCGTTGTTTTGACTACAAATCATTGGCGATAAAATTTTGTTGAAATGCACTTCTCAACTTTGTACCAAAAGTAAAAGATTACAGTGTTTCTGAGCTACAAAAATTGATTTTTAAATCAATGCATCCACATTTTTCACATGCTGGTGACATGAGGAGTACATTAATTTTAACGACTTTTGTTTTTGTCTTAAATTGCAGTCAAGATGAAAAAGCAAGGAGTGTGTCAGCTGGTGTCCGGGATGAAAGGTATAGCAAGTGTCTATTAAATATTGTATGGCTTATAGATTCAG
Source organism: Dreissena rostriformis (assembly GCA_007657795.1). NCBI lineage: Eukaryota > Metazoa > Mollusca > Bivalvia > Myida > Dreissenidae > Dreissena > Dreissena rostriformis. The sequence continues at coordinate 464,956 of VMBQ01000177.1, forward strand.
AAATTATTGGCTAATTAATCATTGTGTTGTGGGAATAATGCAAACATAAAAAAGATGTTGAAAACATTTAGAATAAATCTCCATGAGCTCATGTCAACAACAACATTTAAAACCTGTCATTCATCATTGAACAGATTAATATATGACGGGATGGAGAGTTGTAGTTACAGTATGATAAATAGATAAACTGGTCATGGCCATGTTGCTTACAATAGAAAATGGTTTTCTGCTAAAATATTTTTAATTAAGAAACAAAATGGAGCTATTGTAATGAAACTTTTGAAATAATAGCCTTATTTCAATACCTTGCTATATAGTATTGTTTTTATAAGTCAAAGTCATTATTACTTATTTAGGAAAAAAGAACTTCATAATTAATTAAACTGTTGTAATAAAACTTTATTCATAGATTGCCTGAAACATAAAATCATTGAACTATCAGGTAAGTGTTACACACATCACTCAATGTTCCACAGGTTCAATTACCTAAAAGACATAGGTAAATCCTACAGTCTACCAGGAAAGCCATGGTAAGAAACCTGCATGTTCCCTCTCCAGACCTTATTTACATCCATGATTTCAAGTTCTTTATGGATTATTATCCCCGGCCGTAGGCGGAGGGATATTGTTTGGAGTTGTTGATTCTTCCGTCTGTCCTTCCGTCTGTCCGACACTTTTGTGTCCGAAGCCATATCTTGGAAGTGCTT
>VMBQ01000178.1:0-39520 GCA_007657795.1 Dreissena rostriformis
TTACAAAAAGTCAGTTACGACCGTTTTGCGCTAAGCCCGCGAAGTCTATGTTACTAATCTAAATATTTATTAACACACAACAATTATATGAATCTAATTGATGACCGTGAGTACTATTGTTAAGAGAGAGACTGGTTAAATTGAACTGCCACGCTGTTAGTAGTATTTAAGAGTTTAGTTACAGGTCGTTTCCTCCTCTTCACGAGTTCAATGGTAGTGACCTGCCCCTATGACCTTTCAGGGGGAAATATTTAATTTTGAGCCAAATTATGTCAAATTTACCCCGGCTGCCCGTGTATTCGCCAAAGAAATAATTTTTATCCAAATATACCAGAGCACGATGCCAATGAGACCTTAATGGGCGCTGGTAGACAATTTAAAGACTATTCATGTCTGGTTGCCCTTAAAAGGACATCAGCTGGATTAGCAGAGCCGCCCACAGAAGTTCCTCTATCCGACAAGTCTTCAAGAAAATCCTCTGCGGATGACTCTCGCCCCGGTCGCGACGCGCACGCTCCAGTAGCTGACCGGGGAACTGCCACGTTGGCGCGTGTACTGCCTATTTATACTGATAAGCTCGGTAGCTCATAGAAGACTGGCTACCTGTAAACATGAGGAAGCTACTGTATAACATCAAGTTTGACTGGCCAACGTACCGATGTAGGTGTAGATGCGTGAGATGAGATGAAGTTGATGAGACGAGATTTGGTTCTGTGAGATGATATGCGGTGGGCGTTTTGTGCGATTAAGTGTGGTTGTGTTCGATGAGATGTGATTATGTTATATGATATGTTGTTGTGTAAAATGAGGGGTGGTTGTGGGAGATGGGGTTCGGTGGGGGAGAATATTGAACACATGTATATCCATGGAGTTGTGGACGGGTGATAAGCGGTGTGGTGAAAGATATTATGTAGGGTGGGGTGACGTGAGGTATGATGAGATTATGGGAATGTTTTGAGATATGGTGTGGTTGTTTGAGATGGAGGGAGGTTGGGTGAGCTGCGGTGTAGGGGATGAAATGTTGCGTAATAGATGAGAGACGGAGATGCAGATGAAATGCGATGTGTTGAAAGAGATGCAGTATGGTGGTGAGATGAAATGTAATATGGTGAGGTTGGATGAGTTGATGAGTGATGGAGTGAAATGAGATAAAATGGTGTGAGATTTGGTTTGGTGGAGTGATATATGGTACTGTGGATTGTGAGGAAATGTAGTTGAGTGTGATTGGGTGTGTTAGAGTCAGAGACGTAGATAATCTACCAGGGGCGTAGCCAGCGATACGCACTTACGCACGTGCGTAACATCATTCAGAAAAATTCACTTGTAAAAATGGCCAAAAAAGGCTTAAAAGTGTAAGGCTATGGCCTTAGGAGGGTAACCTTAATGTCGTGATAATTAAAGATCTCCTCAAGTCTGACAAATCAGAGCAACTTTGAGGCATTTGGATCTGAAACTTGGTAAACTTACAGTAAGATTACACTATTTGAAATCAAGAAAGGTAAGTTGACTTAACTAACTATGTAGTTCATAAAACGAGAGTTGCCCTTCCTGGAAAGTTATTTTCAGCGGCAATTACAATTGACATATAAAATGGCGTCCACCTCGCTAACTTTCAACCCACCATATCCGGATGTGTTTCTTTGACGGGTCAGTTAGTGGTGCAGTGGTGCAGTTCCCTCAGCAAAGTTATGTTAACTTCAACGTCGGAGGATGTTCATAAATTTGAATTTCCAAGCAGGTTAGTAAAGTATCTTGATTCTATAAATTTTGATTGAAATCGTGAAAATAATTCAACCAACTGGTTTGAAACTTTAAATAATCACAGTGAAATGGTTAAACTGTGAACATTACTTTAGTAACTGGTACTTTTGAGCTAATTTCGTTGTTTAATTCTGTTTATCTGAAAATGAAATCCTGGTAGATTTTAATGTTACATTATTTCTAATGAGACGGTGTAACATTTACAATAGGCTAATAAACATTTATTTTATGCTTTCTGGTGGTTTATAGAGAAATATCAGTAAAATAAAAACTGATAATTCACTGTTTCAAACATTGAAAAATAACAGTGAAAATTATCGATAGACACTGTTTTTCTGTGAAATGACGTCATGTTAGACGAAGTGACGTCATTATTTCAGCGAAATTCTCCACTTAAATTATTTTACAATGTAAATAAACGTTAAAAAAGCATAAAGTAAAAAGAAAATGTGTTGGATTCGATGGAATATCGATTTAAATGCAGTCGGGATCATAGAAATATATATTCCACTAGATATTCCACCGAACCCAACAAATATCCTCTATTTAATATATTTTAAACAGTATAAACGCCACTTATTAAACCGATGTAGCACAGAGGTAGAGCATGTGTCTCACAATCAAGCGGAACCGTGTTCGAACCCTGGATATAACATATATTTTTTCTTCTTAATAAATCAACATTTATTTTTTAATTTGAGAAACGTTGGTGGAAAATTCAGAAAGATACAGAGTCATTGGTTCGTTAACAATAGCTGGCTCCGCTATTCACAGACAAAGGAAGGTGTGTACTGTGCTCCGTGTTATCTTTTTGGAGGAAAAGATTCCGTTTCTAAGCATAAGTCATTGACAGCTGTTGCTGTGTCAGATGCAAGAAACATCGGAAAACTTATTAAAATCCACACAGTTTCCACTTTACATTCGGAGTCATGTGATGCAGCCCATAACTTTCTGGCTGTGTTGGACGGAAAGCAGAAGGAAATTTCAAGCTGCCTGTCTGCCGCTCATGAGCAACAGGTTGAAAAAATAGACAAATACTTGTTGCTATAGTGGAGACAATCATTCTGTGCGGAAAACAGAATATCCCTATCCGTGGCCACGAGGAGGACAAGGGTAACTTTACCGCATTATTGCAACTGCAGGCGAAGCACAATTTAGTACTAAAAGATCACCTGACTAACTGCAGTACTCGCAATAAGTACACGTCTCCAGATATACAGAATGAGCTGATCAGCATCTGTGGAGAGCTCATCCGCAAGGAAATCGTAGACGCATGTAACTCGGCTCCATTCTTTGGCTTTATAGCGGATGAAGCAACAGATGCGGCTACAATGGAACAAATGGCTCTTGTCTTGAGGTACGTACCAGAGGATCTTCACACACAAAGTATAGTCACAAACCCCTCATAGCGGCTACGTCACGCTTTCTACTTAAACCACTGCCATCACAACCCGTGTAATAATGTATACATTATCGGTTGATAAATAATGTGAATGCCTTATTTTGCATAGTTACTTGCTTGCTATTATCACATTCTAATTGGGATACAAAATACATAATCAATACCTATCAAATTCAATATCGCATTTTGTTTTTAATTACCATCAATTATTTAGTGAAAGATACTATATCTTATTGTTTGAGATACATGTAGTTTCTATATAGTTTATTCAGTTTTGACGGGCGAACGCACATCTTTAGTATAAAACAATAATTTTCATGACAAGTGATATTATCGTCATGACCATATAGCAAGCTCAGTCCAGAAAAAAAAGATATATTTTTCTCCAAAGCCAAATGTAATTTGGTATTTTTAATTTGGCAACATTGTGTTTTATTGTGCAATATTTAACATAATTAATTTATACCAAAATCAAACATTTAACATATTCGATGAATGTTCCAGCTTTCAAATGGTTAATTTATCATTCATTTCCATTTCAGATATTTTGATCGGAATCGAGGGAAAGTATGTGAGGATTTTCTGGCTTTTGCAACATGCAGCGCCACCACCGGAGAGTCTCTCGCCAACGCTTTCCTTGACAACCTACGAGCTGCCGGAGTTAACGTCCCTGCAATGAGAGGCCAAGGGTACGACGGGGCCGCAAACATGTCTGGTTGTCACCGCGGTGTCAAAGCCCGCATTCAAGAAGTGGTNATCTGCGATAGAATTGGTAGTATATTTGCATTGAAAGCACCGAAATCTTTTATGACCACTAGCGGAGATGGTTATGAGTTTGGTTTATTCTTGCTAAATCCTCGTTCTCAATAGCTATAACCATGTCCCCTAGCGTTTGATTAAAACAAGTTCGATTTTTCAGAGGGAAATGTAGAAGAAGAGCAAGAGGGTTACTGCATCGGTAGAGTAGGGCACTGAAAAGAAGAATGCAAAGAAGAATGCAATGATGGCAAAATATGAACATTTTTTATAAGAATATAGTATAGTTATACTGTGTTTTGTTTTGTTGTGTTTGTTTGTTTTAAATTATTTTGATAATGTCTAGTTTATATAAATTTTCCAGCAACAAAAAAGATAATTCAATCAAAACCCAAAACGTACGTAATACGTGAACAATTCCTGATACAAACAGTTATAGCACAACCGATCAAACATCATTCTGTCTAGAACAAAAGCATGTAAAGTATACGTTCAGAAATTATATTGGGTCTATATAGAATTGTAAAATGTATATGTGTACCCGTAGTATTGTCCTTTTTATACCTTTTTATACTATATTCTTACTATTTCTGTAAAAAATATCTATATCTTGTTTCAGTTGTTTGTATGTTAACCGATTTAATAATGAAAATGTATCGCAACTAGGTATGGTAATGTGTAAAATGATTGCATGCATTTTATCGTCAACTGAAAATCATACACTGCCTTTCTGAAAGTAATTTGACGAGTTTAAAGGAACTTTAAAATCACATAAAGCCCAACGAGGAAATACATTTAAAAAATCAGATATAAATAATGATATATAATAACTGTTAACAATTATAAATGTAATGAAAATAAGAACGTATTCAGGGATTATAAACAGTCAATAAAAGTGTTGTTTTTGGGCCATTCATTATTGTATTTTTACATCAAAAATTTAAATATGTCATAACCATAGTTAACAATTTGTTTTTACCAAGTCCAATACCGACATTTAATGTTGTGTGTAAGAGTCACTCCTAAGGGGGCACTATACTGTATCATGGACTTCAGCCTCGGATTTTCGGAGTCTGGGATCGAGGCGTCTGTATAAACCAATGATGTAAACACTCAAAAACAATTCAAACAACATTTCACAATTGTTTTGGTTGTGGAGACATAAATCATGCATTCAGTGTGACTAAACTTATATCATGAACTATCAATCAATTGTAGTTTTAAATAACAATAGTTTTCGCAACCATTTTTCATAGTCATTTAGCAACTTGCATGTGAACACTACATGGCGGGCTTCTTAACTTACCAGATACTTGACAGTTACTTCTCAATCTTTGGTCATCTATTCCGATTTATCAAATAGTCAAAAGTTAGTTATTTGGATGCTCTTTTAAATATCATGCCAAAATAGCGTTCATATCTTAAAATGTACATTTAATTTTTGTTTATGCAGATTTGCATAACACAATGACGTGCACTGGCTTTACACATGGCATATTTCTAATTTCACTAATTATACCATTGACAAAATCAATACCTTAATTATGAATCTATCGATCAACTGTTGTTTGTTACTTTGTTTACCTGTTTATTAAAAAAGTCCGGTTTCGCATTGTCTGCTGAAACTGTATAGTCATACCTTAGATGTAAATTCGATTCATGTCTGAGTTTGTAATTTGTCATACGATATGAATTTTTGTGTATACCAAATATCTTATTGTGTAGTATATTATATTGATTTGTATCTTATGCGAGTGTCAATACATAGCTATATTCTTTTATTCAATAGCATGTATGGTCTTATAGGATGAATATTGTGTGTTCCCTATTAAGCGAGCTAGCTTGAACATCGTTTCGCTCCGTCGAAAAAATTTGTTGACAAGAAGTTTGGCCATGTTTTCCTTACATCACTGTATTAATAGGTATATAAAAGGTTGCACTTTAGTAAATACGGTTTTATTTAAAACATCAAAAGCAAAAATAAGGTATATAGTCGTGCATATAATGGTAATTCATACTTCCAGCTTATGCAAATAATAACGTAATAAACCATTGGAACGCTAAAGGCCCTTATTTGCTTCCGTTGTTAAGATGTTAACGCAAAACATTTGGAAATCGGAAACCATCACTATTCTCAAGAAATGCTCATCGATATCGGGGTATTTAATTTAGTTTTACCTTTATCTTATTTTGTTTTAATTAAGTAATATTTTCGAGCGAATGCACATTTTCGCGAGTTTACGATTATGTAAGCATGTGAATTATTATATCTCAGCCACTCAAATTATATTTATCAACAAAATATTCGATTTAATGTTTGGCATACTGTTGTTGAAATCACTCGCCTCACACCCATTTTGTGTCTTGGAGCGCTCAGCGTATTTTGTAAACAAAGATGATTGTTATTTTCAAACCAATAGGCGTGATTGATGCCGATAACCAAGACTTCAATTTGGTTTAGTCTGTTTGAAATGTATTCTACCAGAGATACTTGCGTTCTTGTTGATTTTGTTTTGTTAAAGTTAATGTGAATGTATGCATATATGTACATGAATGTTATATGAACACACTCCTACTATTATTTTCTGATTCTGACTTTACTTACTTCAAATTAAACCATCTATTGAAATGTGATTTTGTTGTTTTATGAGTGACCTGTGCAACTATTTAGTATATGTACATTAGTTTAATATTAAAGTATACAACACACGACGTGGATACATCGGTGATATCGGAAAAGCGCGCTCAGTATTAAGTAAGTGAATTTGTAAATGTGGTGCAAAAGCTGTACATCTGGCTATTACGACATGCTCATTGCATTGGCTATTACATTCTTGCGTTATTCAACGTAGGCCAATGTCTGTTGTTAAGATCAAGGGTTTTATTGTATGTTTTACCGGGTCTTCCTTCCTTTAATTTGTTCTACTGGCACTGCTGATCTGACTAATGGCATTGCGCAACAGTGCTCCTGTAAACCAGCGTGCATTCGTCGTCCACATATAGCTGTGCCCTCCATCCATTCAAGTCTATGGTGAATGGCAAAGTAAAAGCCCCGTCCTGGGCGCCCTCCTCCGAGGTCCTAGTACCGGAATTGGTGTCACAATTCGTGAAGTTGAGCGCCTTCTTGTCACTCATCCTCTTCCAGTCCTCGGGGTTTAACGGATCCATGATGTCCAGCCAGACGTTACTTGTAGATATGATAGGCCATTTGATAGCGCCGGTTGAAGTGCGGCAGGATACTTCATTTTGGTTGGTGGCGGAAATAGAAGAGGGCAAATCCGTGTCAGCAAGTGGAGTGGAGAAAATAGCAGTCAAGGTTGTGACGGCAGGGTCGTCTTATGTGAATATGTTGGTAGGAGACCGTCAGGTTAGGGCTCGGGTAGACTCTGGAGCAGATATATCCATACTGTCTTCAGCAGTGTATGACCAGTTAAAGCGGAAACCAGGCAAGGTCAAGGAGATCAACATGCAGCTTGCTGAAAAGAATTCTGTTCTGAAGGGATTTGTGACACAGCCTTTCCATGTACAGCTGGGAAAACAGTCTTCCAGGAAAGGGATATGCGTTGCGCCAATCAGCGATGAGATGTTGCTGGGACATGACCTCTGCGTTACTTCAAGACATTAATTGATTTGCACTCAGACTGCTTATTGGTCAATGGCGAAAGTATACCTTTGAATACGACATTCAGAGACAAACCGGTGGTTGCAAGGATTATCATGCCCAAACGAACAGTGGTACCTCCAAATTCGGTTGTAAGAGTCTCCTGTAAACTGGAAGGAAAGTTGGGGGCATATCACATAGAACCAGTGAATAACCTGCAGGTATTGATGCCAACAGTTATTCGGGGAGCTAATGAAGTCCCAGTGGTGTGTTTGGTGAACCCATCTGACCAGTTCAAGACTATCAAGAAAAACGTGGTAGTGGGTAACGCCTATGAATTTGAAGATGTTCTTCAGGGAGGCGATATCCGAGCGACGTCAGGTTATGGCATCAAGGTACATACAGTAGCTGGGGTTGACCACTGCTCAACGGAAGATAATAGAAATCCTATGCTGGGTCGACCAGTAAATCCAGAGAACCCGAGACCGTGGCAGGTTGCCAGGTGGAGTCTGATTGGCCTAAAAGGGAAATAGAAGTCGTTCCTGACCATCTGCAGGAAGTGTATAAAGCCTCGATAGGGAAGCTGACTAGTGAACAAGCCGGATCACTCGCCAAGTTACTAGTCGAGTACTCAGATGTTTTTGCCAAGGATGAGTTCGATTTAGGAAGGTTCACCACTATCGAACACACAATAGATACTGGTGATGCCAAACCGGTCAAACAAAGAATGCGGCGAACCCCAGCATGTTTTGCAGGGGAGGAAGAGGCCCTTGTGAAGAAAATGTTAGATGCAGGCGTCATCAAGGAAAGTTCTTCGGAGTGGGCATCAGCACCGGTGTTAATCAGAAAACGTGATGGGTCCGTCCGGTGGTGTATTGATTACAGAGCGTTGAATAACGTCACTGTGAAAGATACGTTTCCCTTGCCTCTGGTTGAGGATTGTCTTGATGCATTGGCCGGAAACATCTGGTTCTCCAAGCTGGATGCAAATGCTGCCTATTGGCAGGTGCAAATCAGCCCGGAAGATAGGAGGAAGACTGCGTTCATAACAAAATATGGATTGTTTGAACATGTGCGTATGGGTTTTGGTTTGACGAACGCTCCCGCAACGTTTGCAAGGGTTGTTAACCTCATATTGCGGGGACTGACATGAAAAACGGTTTTAGCCTTCCTCGACGACGTGTTGGTCCTTTGAAAAACGTTTGATGAACATTTGAAAAATCTAGCTGATGCTTTAAATCGCTTCCGTTGTCATGGTTTAAAGCTTAAACCAAAGAAGTGTATTTTCTTCCAATCTGAGGTCGAGTTCCTGGGACGCATTATCAATGGAAAGGATATGGCTCTATCGGAAAAAGACATACACACGGTTGCAGACTGGCCAATCCCAACCTGCTCGAAAGATGTTGAACGTTTCTTGGGATTTGTGGATTATCACCGGTCATTCATTCAGGACTTAACTAGTTTAGCACAGCCCCTGTATGCACTGACTGGCAGGAACCCGTTCAAATGGGGTGAAGATCAGCAAAAGACGTTTGAGCTGTTACGGGTTGCTATGGTCAAGGCGCCTGTGTTAGGCCTTCCAAATCACGAAGACCCATATATCCTTGATACTGACGCGTCCAAGACAGCAAGAGGTGGTGTACTCAGTCAAGTCCAGGGTGGCGTTGAAAAAGTGATTGCCTACAGTAGTTTCTCACTGACATCTGAACAAAGAAGATATTGCACCACCAGAAAAGAGCTGCTGAGTATTGTACGGTTCACTAGGCAGTTCAGATACTACCTGTAAGGTAAAGTCTTTACTGTCCGAAGTGATCATTCGAGTCTTGTATGGCTTCTGCGCTTGAAAGAGCCACAAGGACAGTTGGCCCGTTGGATAGAATAATTGGCACAGTACCATATGATTGTGCAACACCGACCTGGAAGGAAACATGGGAATGCCGATGCGTTGTTGCGTCTACCAGACACCTTGAGTCCATGTCCCTCGTATGTGACTGGAGTAAAACCTGCAGACTTGCCTTGTGGTGGTTGTCACTACTGCTCCCGTGTGAATGATCAATGGGCAGCCTTCTCCGATGAAGTCGACGACGCAATAGGCTTAGTAGAGCAGGGCAGTTTCCAAACGAGGGGTGACCAAACAACTTCAGAACATGAACATTCAGTCCGTAACGAAGGAGCAGTTTGCTCTAGTACACAGTCGGATGGCACAGAAGTGGAAAACGTCCAGTTAGTCCATGGTGTTTCCAATGGACTGGAATCGACGGGTCAGCGTGAATCACATCCTTGGGATCCTGGAGGGCGAGATGTTCACCCAGTCGTGCCAGGTGATGGCAGCAAGAATCCAATAGAACATCTTAACCAGTGCGATGTAGTTACACACCATTACTCTCCTAAATGTCAGTTTGACAGCTATAATTCTAGAATTATGGAGATAGGGCAGAGTAATGAGGCTTTCCAGATCTGTGCAAACACACCGGAAGTGTTGTTCTGTGCTAGTGTCAGATTACCTGAAGAGTCAAAGGACGATTATGCATGTTGCTGGTGATTTACCGTCAAAGAATTGGAGGAAAAACAAGCAGAAGATGACAAATTGTCCCTGTTAATAGCCTTTCTGAGGGACAAAACGGAACCAGATGAGGGTAAACTGTTTCTTTCCAGTCCGGATGTAAAATATTATTGGATCAATCGAGACATGTTCAAACTGGTGAAGGGGGTTATTTTTCGCATGAAACCCAACTCAAAGGACTTGGAATTGGTGGTACCCACTGAGTTACAGACCCAAGCTATTGAATGGCACCATGACATACAAACGGCTGGGCACCAGGGCGTGGCCAGGACAAAGGCGAAAATCCAGGAAAAGTTTTTCTTGCGACACATTTCCAAGGATGAAGAGCGATACCTGTTAACCTGCGATGTGTGTTATCGTAATTAGAAAAGTAAATGCTATGGTAAAGCTCCATTGACAGTGTACCAGGCCGGGGCTCCGATGGAGAGGGTGCATATAGATTTCTTAGGACCGTTGCCACGTACATCTAATGGGAATGAGCATTGTTTAATGATGGTGGATCAATTAACCAAATGGGTCGAGTGTGTACCATTGCCATCACAAAAAAGCAGAGGTTGCAGCAAAAGCGGCTATAGACACCTTCTTTACTCGGTTCGGGTATCCTTTTCAGTTGTTTTCTGATCAAGGACGGAATTTCCAAAGTAAGGTCTTTGAAGCAGTTTGCAAGGCCTTTCACATTCACAAAGCGAGGACCACACCTTATAGCCCATCTTCCAACGGACAAGTTGAGAGGTTCAATCGGACATAAATGGATGCGGTGCGGTGCTTCATTGGTAAAACACACAATAAATGGGATGAGAAAGTGCAACAAATAGCGGGGGCAAAACGGGCCTCTGTAAATCGCAGCACTGGATATACGCCCAATAAATTGATGTTAGGACGTGAGGTTAACACTCCTACTCAACTTATGTTCCCAATGGCAACATACAAACATGAGGATGCGGACGAATTTGTCGGTGATCTTCTAGATTCCATAAAACTTGCTCATGAAACCGCAAGGGCTAATCTCAGGAGGGCAACGAAACGCATGAAAAGAGATTATGATGTAAGAGTGTTGCTGCGTTCCTACCAGGAGGGTGATGTGGTTTACCTCATAGATACCGCTGTTTTGAAGGGGAAATGCAGGAAACTCTGCTCACCGTGGAAAGGCCCAGGCGTAATATCGAAGAAACTCTCCGCATACTTGTTTCAGGTGAAACTGCGTAACGCTGTTTTTGTGGTGAACCATGACAAAATGATGCCATGCCAGGATAGGAGGTTGCCTGCTTGGATTGTGCAACATCGCAGTCAAGACCAGGTTGATCAGGACACGATTGAAGATGAGAAATTGTACTGTGTCTGTCAAAAACCGTTTCAGGGACGTTTTATGATCCAATGTGACTTTTTTGATAAATGGTACCATGGGTCTTGTGTTAACATTTCTCCCTCTGATGCGCTAGATACAGACAAGTTCATGTGTTTAACAATCTGTGGACCAGTTTGCCCCATTTGCATGTTTAAAGGTCTATGGAGCAGTTTGCCCCGTTTGCTTGTCTGTTTCAGATAAGATGGCATCTATTGTTGACGAAGCTGCGGCGTTGCTGATCAAGGGGGAGCTGTACCGATGCCCCGACAAGTTCGTTCTGGTTATTGGACTGGCTATGGCCCAGGATAGGAATGGTGCCCTTCATCTTCTACAGGAGATGGTCAGTTTGGCCAAAACACAGAAGACCAGGGCAAAGGGGAAGGAAAGCTCAGGTCAGAAATAGCTGAGGAACCTTGCTTCGTCGTTGGACGCTTACCAGATCGTGGATAGGGACTGGATACACGTCAATGTCTTTGCATTTCCGCCACGGCCCAAGAAGATGGAGCAAGTGTACACTCCCGGAGCGGGACAGAGAGACATTCGCTTCTTGGGGCAGGCTGGATCTAGTTAAGATCAGTTCTGTCTCCTGGGAGACGAATTGATTGACGAAGAAAAGCTCCTGCAGTCACCAGGTCCACACAACACCGGCACTCCTAGCCGCCCTGATGATCTAGGTCAGGACCCGGATATCCTGTTGGGAACACCGAGTCCAAGCAAGAGGTATAACAAGTCATCGACGGCAGTTTGCCCGATGGATGTTAGTTCTCCAAGCGGCGACCAGGTGGAGGCTACTGTCGAGACCCAAGAGTGTCACCCTTCGGAGATGAAAACGGGAGGCCACACCGAGTCGGGGGCTGTTGGAGGTTACGATGGCGCTCGGTGTGAGGATTCAAGTGCTGTTCCGGAGGGTGGGACTGATGAGGTTCGGAGTCGCGCGGCCACAGGAGACGAACAGGTTGTTCGCCAACGTAAGAAGCCAAGCAGTGGCTACAGTAGTCATCGTAAAGAATGTACCCAGCGTACAGGGGAGCGTACAGACTCCAGGAGTCATCGTAAATAAGGTACCCAGTGCACAGGGAAGCGACCACACTCCAGGAGTCATCGTAAAGAAGGTACCTAGTGTACAGGGGAGCGACCAGACTCCAGGAGTCATCGTAAAGAAGATACCCAGTGCACAGGGGAGCGGCCAGACTTCAGGAGGCATCGTAAAGAAGGTACCCGCCGTGCAGGGGAGCGGCCTGACTCCAGGAGTCGTCGAGAGGAAGGAAGCGGGCGTGCCGTGGAGCGGTCAGGCTCCAGAAGGCGTTCAGGAGACCAGGAATGGAGTCAGGTGACAAAAAATGGTGCCAGGTAGGAAGCTCCACGGGAAGTGCGCCAGATTCCGGGTCCCAGTTCTGAGGGTTCTCTCCAGGNTCTGCTGCTACTGCTGCTACTGCTGCTGCTACTGCTGCAACAGCTGCTACTGTTGCTACTGCTGCTACTGCTGCTACTGTTGCTACTGTTGCTACTGCTGCTACTTCTGCTACTGCTTCTACTGCTGCTACTACTGCTACTGATACTTATACTGATACTGCTGCTGCTGCTACTGCTGCTGCTACTGCTGCTGCTACTCCTGCTGCTACTTCTACTGCTGCTACTGCTGCTACTGCTGCTACTGTCACTGCTACTCCTACTGCTGCTGCTGCCGCTGCTGCTACTGCTACTGTTACTGCTTATAATTCTGCTACTACTACTGCTACTGCTGCTGCTGCTGCTACTGTTTCTGCTTCTGCTTCTTCTACTGCTACTGCTTCTGCTACTGCTGCTGCTGCTGCTCCTGCTGCTGCTACTGCTGCTGCTACTCCTACTGCTACTTCTACTGCTGCTACTGCTGCTACTGCTGCTACTGCTGCTATTGCTGCTACTGCTGCTACTGCTGCTACTGTCACTGCTACTCCTTCTGCTGCTGCTGCCGCTGCTGCTACTGCTACTATTACTGCATATAATTCTGCTACTACTACTGCTACTGCTGCTGCTGCTGCTACTGTTTCTGCTTCTGCTACTTCTACTGCTACTGCTACTGCTGCTGTTGCTGCTGCTGCTACTGCTACTGCAACGGCTACTGCTACCTCTGCCGCTACCTCTACTGCTGCTACTGCTACAACTGCTACTACTGCTACTTCTGTTGCTACTGCTGCTACTGCTGATACTGCTGCTTCTGCTGCTACTGCTTTACTGCTACTGCTACTGCTACTACTGCTGCTGCTACTACTGCTGCTACTGCTACTTCTTCTTCTCCTGCTACTGCTGCCGCTGCTGCTACTGCTACAGCTACTGCTACAGCTACTGCTACAGCTACTGCTACAGCTACTGCTACAGCTACTGCTTCTACTACTACTACTACTACTACTACTACTANGGATAGAGACTGGATTCACGTCAATGTCTTCGCACTTCCGCCACGTCCCAAGAAGAAGGAGCAAGTGTACACTCCCGGAGCGGGTCAGAGAGACATTCGCTTCTTGGGGCAGGCTGGATCTAGTTTAGATCAGGCATGTCTCCTGGGAGACGAATTGATTGACAAAGAAAAGCTCCTGCAGTCACCGGGTCCACACAACACCGGCACTCCTAGCCGCCCTGATGATCTAGGCCAGGACCCTGATATCCTGTTGGGAACACCGAGTCCAAGCAAGAGGTACAACAAGCCATCGACGGCAGTTTGCCCGATGGATGTTAGCTCTCCAAGCGGCGACCAGGTGGACGCTACTGTCGAGACCCAGGAGTGTCGCCCTTTGTAGAAGAAAACTGGAGGCAACACCGAGTCAGGGGCTGTTGGAGGTCACGACGGCGCCCGGTGTGAGGATTCAAGTGCTGTTCCGGAGGACGGTACGGATGGGGTTCGAAGTCGCGCGGCCACAGGAGACGAACAGGTTGTTCGCCCACGTTAGAAGTCTAGCGGTGGTTACATGAGTCATCGCAAAGAAGTTACTCAGAGTACAAGGGAGCGACCGGACTCCAGTCGTCGTCGTAGAGAAGGTAACCAGTGCAAGAGGGGGCGACCAGACTTCAGGAGTGATCGTAAAGAAGTTACCCGCCGTGCAGTGGAACAGCTTGACTCCAGGAGTCGTCGCGATGAAGGAAGCGGGCGTGCTGTGGAGCGGTCATGATCCAGGAAGCGGTCAGAAGACCAGGAATGGAGTCGGATGACAGAAAGAGGTGCCGGGTCGGAACCCCCACGGGAAGTGCGACAGATTCCGGGTCCCAGTTCTGAGGGTACTCTCCAGGTTTCGGTACAAGTACCAAAGAAGATGAAGCTGACCAGGGACAGTTTGTCCCAGGTTCAGAAGAAATTGGAGAGTAGGCACCAGGTGGAGAGGCGCATCAGAAATCGGATCTGCTGTGTTCCTGGTTGCGACAGCGTGGGGGTGGAGTTTGAGAAGGTCCATGTGATGACCAAGCATGTTCCGACGGTGTTAGATGGACGGTTGGTTAGTCCGAGCGATGCCATTCAAGGAATGCGGGTAAGAGCATTGTTGCAGGTTGCNCGAA
This sequence comes from Dreissena rostriformis, assembly GCA_007657795.1. Classification (NCBI taxonomy): domain Eukaryota; kingdom Metazoa; phylum Mollusca; class Bivalvia; order Myida; family Dreissenidae; genus Dreissena; species Dreissena rostriformis. The sequence continues at coordinate 14,957 of VMBQ01000178.1, forward strand.
CAAAGAACGAATTCTCAGTGAAATAAGCTGTGATATTATAATTATTAAAGTACTGTTTTATCTTGATCTGTGTGTGTTATTAGTACGCGGAAAGTCAAATAAGTGTATTTACAACAGAAATAAAGATAATAAATCAACCATTATCTTAGTTTCGTTTATTTCAAATAGTCAAGGTCAAATACACACATATATAAATAGGTCGATTAAACATTATTTTCTCAGAGTTTTACGTAGACTCAACAGACAAAACTTTCCCAAGTGTAAAATGTAATTTTCTATGGTTTCGAAGAAAGAGTTCAGGTTCGGACATGTTAGATTCGAAAGCCAACACGATATTTAGGGGCAATCAGNTCGTAATACTGGCGTGTCTCGTTTTGTTCTATTTCCCATATAAACAAAGACATGTCCACACAATACATGACAAACGTTTACGGACGGCACTTTCAAAGTGTTTTCGAATATGTTACTTTCAACATTAAAATTGTTTTATTTCATATATAGAAAGTACATGTTTAACATGATTAATATGTAAACATTCTGTATGTGCATGTTCGTTGACAATAGAAACGTTTATCTTGTAATAAGTTGAGAGGCTCATCAAAGCATATGTTGCATTGTTATAAAATGTTGCCATTCGGTTGTCATTACAACTAGATGATAGGTTGCTGCCTATAGCGCTTTTTTACATTTCAGAGTGATATAGAGGATATATAACACAGAATAGCTGACCACACTTTCAAAAATAATTGTATGGTGGGTATTTTGTTATCTAAAAAGTGTGGCTTCATCTCTAGAAATGGAATGTATACATTGTTACATCCGCACACCGTGTATATGAAATGTCTCATTTAAATACCATTAACACGTTAACCGCACTCGCTTCAATAACTCTGTTTTAGCCCGTTGTGATCGCTTAGTTGAGAAGAATTACACTGCATCATTTAAATGACATGCAATAACTGTGTATACAGATTTAAACATTTCGGTTTGACTGAAATTTAAGTAAATGTAAACATACGCAAAGCTACATCCTAGTACAACGTGCCTAAGGGAATGTGCTTATACAGGATGTCGGAAAATGTAATCGTCACAGTTTTGTCAGGGTTTTAGACGGTTTAAATGGGAGATTAAGCCTGTAAAGTTAGCAATCGAATCAACATTGCTTAAGTTTAGTTATCATACAAAATATTTGTTGTGCGAGTTCTCAATTTAGTTCAATTGTCGAAGTCATCAAAACGTCGTGGGCTACCCAACGGCAGTCACAACCCGTTCGCTAATATGTGTCGTGTTCTNTAGTTTCATATTTTCTTGATGTTTGGCCAAATACATATCATATGTTCATATTATTGGAGCGATAGTTGAGTTCCTACCCGTTAAAACACTGTCTCTTCATATTAGTGTAATCATTGAACGCTGGCTTATACTGCCTTTGCTCCTTCTCCCTCCGAGGTAAATATGGGAATATTCTTTTGTCAAAGCCACAACTTTATCAAGCATTTTGCAGATTTGCTGCACAGATGGTATTGATTATTTTGTCGATACATAACTTTAAAAACGGTTAAAAATAAAACGTATAAGACGTCCATAAAGCGTCAAAACTTGGGTGTGTGGATCTTATAGAAAGTTTATTTGTTTTCAATATCGACCAAGCTTGCATATATTGTGTATATACATGTGTATATCAAGGATAATATACCAAATTGGACGTTAAATGTAGTCCATATGCAATTGAGGTTTTTACATTTATGCCAAAATAAAAGGCACATTTCACAGTCGCTTACTATTACGGTCTTTGCTATTACCCCATGAGTCATGTGTAGAACATGTTTTGTTGTGTGTCAAAATTACATTTAAGTAAGTAGTTTGCAAGCTTGCTGCACAGAAGGTGTTGGTTGTGTTGTCAGTTAATTATTTTTTTCAGCAGGCGACCCCCAGAATATATCCGCCGTCCACCGGCAACACTTGTGTGTGGATTCGATAGACATTTTTTTTTTTTTTTTTTTTTTTTTTTTTTTTTTTTTNTATATTGTGTTTGACCACGGCCCTTGAATTATTGCCTTCTGCATTCCAAAACTGCTCAAAGGGGCATTTCAACCGATGGTTACTCGAGGCTTTACTTTGTTTTTCAACTCCCCATTAGCAATCTGTTTGACATGTTTTGCTAGATTTTGATGCGAGATGTACATGTTTACTGGGTATTTTTACAGGTTGTATGCAGAGTAGGTTTTAGTTATTCTGTCATTTGCAAAACTTAACGTAGGTAACTCTGAAAATGTCCATAAAAGGTCAACACATGGGTGTATGTATTTTGTATAAACTTAATTTTACATTTAATCTTGACCAAACTTTTATAGATTGTGTACAAGCATTACATCTTTAATTGAACTATTGTCCCGTCTTATTGAATAAATTAAAGGCAAACTTCACGTAACAGTCACTGACCTGTTTTGTTTTCTTTATTTTTCTAAACGAAACTCGATTACCGAGTATGTTTGCAGATTGACATTTGGTGTGCGTGATATTTTTGGTTACATGTATCTAACATTTATGTAGGGTCCCTTAATCTGTCTGATATCTTTAAAGTGTTATCAGTGGTGTCATTAAGAACTTCATGTTTCATTAAATATTGAAAAATTTGCACATGTTGTTTATATCGATACAAGTTGCTTATGTGTAATTATAATGAATATAAATACGTTAAGGTTGATTAGTATATTCCATGTGTGCTAAAGTGAACTATGTGCGCTTGATTAAATCCCACTTGAACTTAAAACATGTGTCAAATCTACTATTTTCAATATAACTATATCATTATCCGTCAACAGTCCTTTAGCGCGTCGGTATAACTGTAATATAAAATGTAAGAATAGCAAAAATATCCAATTTGTTTATACCGACAACATATGTTTTGGTCCGTCTTGTGAATAGAAACATACAACTTAACAATCTAAAATATTAAGACTTCATGAGTAAGTCTTTTTTGTTTGTAAAATGTAAAGGAATAAGACTTCAATTCTTTTTAATGTGAACGTTTGCCTACCGGGTATTCAGTCCAGCATGGCTTTACTATTGCAAAAATGCACCAGATCAGAATCAGTTATGTTCTTTTTTAAACGGTTTAAACTAATGAAAACATGCATTATCAAGAAGAAAATCTTCATTTTGATCTTTTTCGATTACACGTATACGACAAAGCCCTCCTCGCATCCGTCATTGAACTTAAAACAAATTGTATTTTATGTAATGCCAAATAATGCGTAAACACTTCATTTAACAAACAATTGTTCAAACTGCTACATAGCAATAAAATACAATTTGCATCAGAGTAAAATTACTGAGGCTATGTATGATAATAATTTTTATATGCATACAATTTATATAAATGCCTGTTTTATGAAACATTCAAAACAAAATTCGATTTAAAATATGAAATAGTCGTGGACTTATGTCGAATGACATTTTGCCATTACAGGTAGTATGTTGGTTCTCTAGTTTCATTTTTGACAACACATTAAGACCTTGTTGGTAAAGATAACCATCTGTTTGTTCTCTGTTAAACCATATAAAATATGTTAACGTAAGAGCCAAGTTTGTGCAATATTCATCACTGAATGGAGAAGGTAAATATCTGACAACATTTTATTTTTCAACCATTGACCTCGAAGTATGCCCTTGGTCTCAACTATACACATGTGCTTATTGTGTAGAACACAGCCCCCAATAGGTAGGAATGCGTGGGAATTATTTTGTCAATTTACAATGGATGATAATGTTATAGTGCGGAAAAACACAAAAAGTAAGACAGTTATAACTTGCTCCGATTTGAACTTAAAACAAAGTAAAGATGACCTTGTCTCAAAAGATAGCCGTTGGGGCATTGTTGCTCAACTCACACATTTAGTAAGGGGCTTATTGTGGTTTTCAACTGCACAACTCATCATTTATCAACGTAAAATAAGCAAAAAATATGATAGTATACAGGAATATTTGTAAAGGAAAGTTTTAAAGTAGCTTTTGATAACACACAAATGTTACTGACTGGCCGACTTACATTACCGCTGACAGCTATTAAGGATTAAAACTTTTGGTGATATGTACTGGAAAAGGAACTACTGTCACGACTGGGCCACAATCACAGTGTTTTAGTAGGACATACTATTGAAGCCAACGTTGACCAGTATGGGTTATATGTTATATATATATATATAAGCTCCATTTTGTGTCCCCAAGGGAGTCATACACCCACAGAGGACACATGCAAACATCGTTCGCAAAATACCACTTTCCCATATTGCGACATATGGAATGCCCTAAAAGTCTCATCCACAAGCACTAATTTAAACTGCATGATATTTCAATGTACGAAACACACTTCAACTTACACGAAACTAACCAACGCCCTATATTTTAAACCATTATGGATCCATAAAATACAGTTTCCACAATCCTATTTTGCCAACTTATAATTGCTTACACGGAAAAGATGCTTATACCGGTCAAATATATAATTGTTAACTGGGGAAATACATATTTGTATAAGCATTGTTTGAATTACATTCCATCTAGATACATAGGCATTTATAAGATAAATGAAGCTGTACAGCTATACGTTGTGTTTGTCCCAATTATATATCCGGCAATAGTAGAAGTAGACGTCTGTCGGATTTCTTTACCAGGGTATATATTGAAAACTATTAGATATATGGACTTCACAGATAGATATAATGTTGGTTCTTTCTAATTCAATATCGTCAATGATATTTACAATAAACACTCGATATAAACAAGCGAGGGCATTCAGCGATTGTGTAACCGTCTGGTTATACTAAAGATGATATCTTATAAAAACTTTGAAATATGTTAAATTGAACTGCATTTTATTCCAATTATATGTTCTTAATTTATGCAAGCAAGTATTATGACATGTAAATTAATGAATGGTGTTATCTTGCGCGTTTGAGTCATATACATTACATTACAATAAGGACCTATACATTATGCCAGTATTTCATACACGTTGTTTTCATTGCATATGGACATCAGCAACACACTGTAATTCAACAATCTGGTGCGGACTGTTCTGCATATTGTTTCCTTGAGCTATTCCTTTTGAAAGCATCGGTCCATTCCTATGAAGGTACATGATGGGCCAAACGAAATACTCGATGTATGGTCCACGGCATGTATATTCCTTAAAAACGGCTCTGTCAAAATCTTGACTATGAGTGGGATGTTCGTCTATTCCTATTACTACCGTTGCTTTCCGCGACGTCGGTTTGCCTCTGACAATTGACATGTTGGTTTGGTCCTGTGTCCAAAAACGCGATTGCCATCCCGGACATTCAATAACAACCGGTGGGTCATTGGCATTCATAAGAAGACATAACCGTACGCATTCCGTTATATACTTCTGGATCGCGTCGTTGTTGGCAAACAATGGGTATTCGTTGTAATGCTTTGAGAGAACCTTTGAGAAATCCTAAAATATAAAACCATTGTAAGTTTTTGTCAAACGTAACGTGATAACATAACGTGCTAGCACACGTACGTTGTACGTAAACATTTTTGTATACGCTTGATGTGTTCATGTGTATAAAGTAATATTACCCTAATGGAAAAAATATCGCGACTAGGAAGAAGTAAAAGCTTGTGTTCATGTTTGGTAAATAATTCCTTTTTTGACAAAGATGTTAGATTATTTTTACCCGTTCCTTTTCAGCAATGTCATCAAGAACCTTCTTTTTTCGTGCATCTTTCAAACTCTTTGCTGTCACAGTATCGCCCTAAATTACATACAATTATAAAGAGTTTATGAGATTACTTTTGACAATAATATAGTTCGAATACTATTATTTTGGTTATATATTTGGCAATTGAACATAAAGATTCTATGTTATAATCCTCATTTTTATTATGATAATTAATTTTAAAATTATTATTATCATATCATTTTAGTATTATCATTATAATTAATATAAATTAAGTATTCATCTTGTACCTCTGTTATATAGAGTTTTTGAACGTAGTTCCAAGACTCGGTAAGTTCCTTTTCGCAAAATGCATAGGCTTCCTTAAATATAGGAATATATACCACGTGATCTTTATTTTTAACATGCAGCTCAATAAAGTTAAGATATCATTACAAACATTGTATTGTAGATGTTTATGCCTTAATTAAATGTGAATGCCATGTATGTGCTATCTTATTTAATTAAGCATCTGTGCATACGTATACATATTAAAATTTTTGCATGTAAAATTGGAACGTAGTAGTTATCCAATTTTCTCTTTTTTTGTCAGAAAGAATAAGTACCGATACATTATTGAAACTTTTGAAGCCATTACATCATCGAACATGTGGGCATATTAACATTTTTTTTATTTGCAATTTTTGTTTCTTGATGAAGCCATTGCGACACAATGATACAAAAAGTTCACTGCATGAACTTTCAATTACAAAGTTTGGCATTGGTTCAATGGCCTTCTAATAAACCAATAATACCAGGTTATTGACAAGGAAGCACAATATTCATCTAACATGTAGGAGACATGTTGCTGCGGTCGAAATAAGTATTACAGTTTTAAACGGGGCGCTGCGTGCCTCAAGCAAAGTCGTGTGGTTAAAGGCAAGCATTACATGATACACAATAATAACTGATTACCATGATGATATCTAAGAGGAAGGTTATTCCCTGTCTTTCCGAATATTGTTGCTCCAGCGCTGAAAAAGCATCCGTCCAATCGTTGTCATAGAGTTCAGTGAAAAACTCTCCAATTTTGGTCGGTCTGAACATGTCGCTGAGGTCGGCAATATTTGGGTTGTTGTCTCTCAGTTTAGACGACATCAGTTGGCTAAGTCTTTAATACCGAAATTAAATCCCGTGCATTCACCTTAGTGTGTATTGGCATTTTTATGAATGATAACATTATGTGATAAGCCATTAAAGCAATTTATCAGCTATATGCTTTTTTATGAGTATAGTATAATAAAGTTGAAGTGACGAAATTAAAATCAAGTTGAACCAGCAGAAGAGAATTCGAGTGTTCAACAGTATGTGGTCCTTCATGTATTGCAAGTGACAAATTGCCCAACAATCAGACACTTGTCCGTATATGAGTACGCTTATATTCTTAATGACAAACACAACCAAATTGTGGTTCCATTAAATAGATTTTCTTCAACTGCAAACCCCGGTCCAAATACTGACAAACGTGGTAAGGTTATAATGTATGTTGGTTGATTCGTAACAGCACAAACGCACACAACAAACAGAAACAAATTATGTTCTTCGACTTGTATTGGCGGATTTCGGTCAAAGGCTATGAACTAGTGTAAGGGGAAATTACCAACAAGTTTAAGTACGATAAATTGTAAATAAACATATGGGAATCGCAAAGTAAATCAAAAAAATAAAATAAACGTAAGTAGGACATTTTATACTTTGTTTGAATATGTTACCTGGTTAAGACATCTTGTTTTTCAGCTTCCAACAACACTTTTTCCTGACGAAGTCTACGGATTTCTAACATGGCGGTGTTCAGCGATAGTTCCGAATTGCTTGGCGTGTCGTCGCTGATTTCCGTTCTGTGTGTTGTTTCATTTTGTATATGTCTTGTAGAACACCGAGGCCTATGATTCCAACATTTCATACTTAGCCAACATGTAGAAGTACGTAGTAAATATGGTGACGATTATATCAGACATATAAGACACACATGATTTCAGATTTAAGAAACAAAGATATTATTTTTTAAACGAATGGTATGACAATTAAACAAAATAGTATTACTTTTTGCTGTATGAAGTTGATATTATGTTTCATGTTTTAGACTTGTTCGAAATTATTGGAACACTTTGAAAAACTTTGACGATGCAAACTTACCTTAATCTGGCAAAGATATGATGCAAGAGTACACATAATTGAACACGCCATTCAAAATCCATATCTGTAAAATAGTATTACAAGCAAAATCATTACAAATAAATTCACGTTATTTGTTAAAAAAACAACATATGTAGTACAATTGTGTGCACAACGAAATAAACGTAAAATGTTACAATAAAAGCATAAATGTGTTTGCACAAAAGGAAAATGTCCACATATATTTTTACAAGGAATCGAACATTTGAGCATGCATGTGCACATCGCAATATATTTACAATAAAAGCAAACTCACTATATATATATACATATACTCAATATTATCCACTTAAACGTCTAGAACCCCCACATAACTGTTATGTACTAAAAGAAATAACAATAAAACGTCACTATTAGGCACACATAAAAACACATGTACATGTACGAATATAAAGTATGAAAGATATGAATATTTGTAACATAACGGAAGCCCATGTAAACGTGCGATATGCACGCTATTATAAGTTGAAATACAATTGCCACATATAGTGTCATGACAGATCTGTTTAGTGTAAGCATTTATCAAGTTACGACAAATACACAAAATATCATACCTGATGAATTGACTAAGAGACAGATGCTCTTCAAGCGTTTTCTTTTGAATTTAAAATATTAAACAGAAAGTGGTTGCACTTAAACATTGCACTCTTTTATCGGCCATAATATCCAATCTCAAGATGAATAGGGTTATCCTTTATCGACTCTGTCCTAGTTAACCTGGACAATTTACACTTCAGACACAGTATTGTTTATCTAACTAAGTGATATGGGATGCCTTTTATGCTGTCGCGTGAGTATTGATAACCTAAATCGAACACTTCACCACTTCATGGTGATTTATGTTTTAATCCAGTTCTGTTTAAAACCGCAATGAAACTATGTGCGTCACTTTTAATTAAGGATCAACAAGACAATGCGCTAAAAAAGGGACCTGTTTGATCGAATTGTTAAACAAAATGGATTTAAAACACAAAAGTCGGACACACCTGCAATAGAAACCAATTTTATTAGCCGTTATTGATGAAGTAATATCGAAAGACTATATACCTACAATTGACTGGAAAGAACATTTGTTTGTGAAAACGGCTAATTCTGTTTCACATTATTCAATGCACAACTGGTTCAAACAAATATAACAGTTTTACACAACTTATTTGAGATATATTATAAAAACGCCAATACAAATACCGTATACAAAATGAACAATTTACCAAAACAAAACTAAAAGTGTGTCTTTGCCTTGAGTATTAAAATCTTAAAAACCAACAAATACTTTTTCATATCACATCCGGAACAAAAATACGAACGTCACTTTTAATACGTCTAAATTTGGTTAATTTGTAGTTTTTTCTTCAATAATGTATTATGTTAACGACTAAAATATACATTACAAATAAGCTTATACTCTTTCCTGTTAGTTATACTTATACAACTCTCAGGTGCCAATACTATTTGGTGATGATAGCTTTTATCACATTTCAGGTATTTGAGAGCCATTTTAATGACTTCATCGAACGGAAAGAATTATCGTGTTTGTTTGTTGGGATGGTATTACTGATCAACCGAAACAATATCATTAGTAACCCTCGAGATTACTTTTTTGTCTTCTGGATATCTGTATTTTCCATCGCATTTTTCGTATTCGGTCATATATTTATTTGGGTGTTGTCTAAGTCGCAGATTCTGGGTCCTTGTCCGATGTAAATCGTTTCATCGTGTCAATAAGTTACGTTATTTGCTGTGCATACTACTTTAAGCTTCCCGATGAGATGCAGAACTTTCTGTTGCAATAATCTGGTATGTTACATTTATATGGGCTTGAATTTCACAATCTTGGCTCTGTCTGCTTTTATTACAAAATGCCATTTGACTTATCTATCCTTGTGCTTTATTTTGCTACATAAACGGCAGATAGTATTCAAAATCCATAATCTTCTATCCTCAAATCTATTCGATTGGGTTACTTCAATGGTTATCCTCTTTTAAACTCAATGGTGCGTTGTTCCCATAAACAAGCCGACTTAAGATCGAAATATTCACCAAAAGCAATTGAATCAAACATTGAAAGCAAATGAGGTGTTTCTGAATGACATATCACCATCTAAAGCACCCACCATGCATGTACCCTTCCCCAGTCTTATAGTTTTACTTTTTGGTTTTTGAGCATGAATTTTAGTTATGTTGTATTTCTCTTGATTTCAGATCACGGACCATTCTAGTTTGCATTTTAATTTTAAGTTTCTTATGAATGACTAATAAACAATTTTATTTTCGATATTTCATCACATGGTTACAACAATTTTGTTTTGGTATTCCACGTTCCAGAGTTTTCGCTCATTGTATTAACTTTGATCATATTCTCGAATTTAAGTTGTGCATGTTAAGAAATAATTGTGTTTAGAGATTTAGAATAGTTTTAATATCCTGCTTTAAGTGTAAAATAATGAATGTGTTGTGAACAAGGTTAACAAAAAACGTTTTGATAACCGACCTACCCTTTTTTGAGATATTAGTGGAAACAAACTTCGTGTTTTTCCTTATCATTTTTGAAAAATAAAATAAAATATACATTGCGTGGAGCTATATAGCAAGAAAATAAAACACAGATTCACACATATCGTATACATAAAGCGTTCCAATTTCTAAACAAAATGCATTTGATCTAGAAAGTTTACGCATAACATACGGGACTTTATCGACTAACTTACGGGACATGCATTTATGCTTACAACACAAACACATTAAACTATTCATATGTAACTGCATTAACATAATTGTTGATATACAACTTCGAATTATGCTATAAACTATAATAAATTAAGCGAATCAGTGCTTTCTGATGATACATGTTTAATATACTTTTGCCTCAGTAGCTATATGTAACAATAAATACATCAAATGGCGGACTTTAACCTTCGTTTTCATCCAGGTAATTTCAAGATATTTTTTTGAACCTAAAATAACTGGTTATAGCAACAAAAAACGTTTAGCTGATTTCTGATACCTACTTGTCGAAACGTTATGTTTTTAGGAATACAAATACAAATACATAGCATGTTAAGCGCATAAAGCGCAAACATTATAACATGTTCTATTGCGCTTCACAATTACATACATGTTGNCAAACACATTAAACTATTCATATGTAACTGCATTAACATAATTGTTGCTATACAAATTCGAATTATGCTATAAACTATAATAAATTTAGCGAATCAGTGCTTTCTGATGATACATATTTAATATACTTTTGCCTCAGTAGCTATATGTAACAATACATACATCAAATGGCGGACTTTAACCTTCGTTTTCATCCAGGTAATTTCAAGATATTTTTTTAACCTAAAATAACTGGTTATAGCAACAAAAAACGTTTAGCTGATTTCTGATACCTACTTGTCGAAACGTTATGTTTTTAGGAATAAAAATACAAATACATAGCATGTTAATTGCATAAAGCGCAAACATTATAACATGTTCTATTGCGCTTCACAATTACATACATGTTGTAATAGGCATTTAGTTGACAAATAGTAAACAGTATATATTTGTTTTCAAGATATGTAAAGAAAATTTACTATTTTAGTTAATACAAATGTAGACGTCATGTTTATCCGACCAGCACACTCATTGTGTGTGGTATTGTCCCTGCACATGCGTTTTCAGCAGTGATCTCAAACTGGCTTCAGATCTACATACCTTTAGATAATCAGGTATATTGTTTCACCATTTTGGACCGACGAAGGCAATTGTGTTCATCGTCTAGTTATGAAGACCTTTGTCTCATTTTGTGACCGTAATCTGTATTTTACATTGTCCCATGTCGCATTGGAATTTTGCTAATTGTGTCATGGGTACCGCTGATTTCTTCGTATCGGCACGAAATAGAAACAGGAGACATGCAATTCTGGACATAACAGATTTCGTAATACTATTTTGAAGCAACATTCGATTTTTAAAATTCGCAGACCTAACTTCAGTGTTCATCTTATATTATAATACAGACTTTACTTATTCCAAAGCGAATAGCATTTCTCTAGGAAACCACAACATGCGACAGAAACCCACAGGATTGTAGATGAAAACAACCCATACTTTAATAAAAACACAGCAGTCTACAATAAACGTATGTCAAACTTTAGAATCACACGAAATACCACACTAAACAAACACAATATCATATTAAACACACATCATACTACTATAAACACACAGCATACCAGATTAAACACACATCATATCACATGAAACGCATACCATACAATGTTTGAAACACATCATACCACATTCAATGCACACCTTACCATATTATACAGGCAGCTCACTATATAAAACAAACACCATACCATATATAACACACAATACTTTATAAAAAACACAACACACCATATTTTACACACAGCATACCATTTAAGAATTTCGAATTGTAAGGTCACTTGAAAATGTATTTATAAACAGAGGTGGTGCCAAAGATGAACGGTCGTGGTGTTATGCTTTGCCCTGATTTCAGTTATTGAACGCCAGAGCTATGATATTTGGTACGTTAAATCAAAGGTCTTGTACACAGTTTGTTAAAATCATGCCCCTGGGGTCAAAATTGATCACGCCCCATTAAACCGGTCAGCGACCTATAACCTTAATCTTTAAGAACTAGAAGAATTTAAACACAATAACAATGTTCAGGTTTAAACGTTCATGTATGTCTCACAGTTGAGAGTGCAAACATGAAGGATTACAACGATACGCCAATACGAGGTCGACACTCTCCTGAAATAACTCAACATATATATTGTATGTACAAAATATTAACAATACAGTTATAGTTATTATCAAGAATATTGTAATCTAACATTATCAGTCTTAATAAAAATATTAAATATTAATTAATTGCATAATTGTTTAGTGGCTTTACGATAGATGTGACCCATAAATATTAATCCAACATATGCAAACAAATACAGCGAATACAGACAAATACAGGAACATACGCATAAAACAATGACACGCATATAACCACACAAGATACAGCCCAAAGCACAAATGTGTATTACCAAATTTGTTGAATACAATGGCTGCTATTCTTCCATCGCTCCTTCCTTACATTCAATGACTGGTTAATACACATTCTAATAGCTTGCCAAAACTGCACCAAATAACGAAATGTTAAACAAAAGAAATCAAATAATTGTGCAACTATTTCAACAATTGCGAAAATGTATTAACCTATGAGTCACACAGAAACGTCAATGTCAACCAGAAACACCGGTCTGGACCGTTCAAATGTCTGCTGAACACAGAAACACAACCAAAAGAGAATAAGTTATACAATACCAATACAATCTGCTAAAACCATTTGTGTACTCGTTCTTTATATATAGCAACGCTATCATCTGTCATGTTATTTTGATTATTGTCGTGCTGTCCGCGGAGGTTGCACGTATTCAGCACAACGTAATTGTAAGATAACAAATTGCAACTTCTGCATTCACATCCTCACTTACAAATTACATGGTGCTGAATACGTTCATCACCCTGATGTATGCGGTTTACATGGGAGTTATGCGTGATTATCAAGCAAAACAAACATACTTTAGTTACTTCCCTTCATTGATTTAAGTGGTAGGACATTACAAATATAACACTCGATTACATTAAAAGACAAACATTTTATATAGATGGTCTATATCAGCCCATAAAATATCACATCATTTACATATTCAATTAATGTTCTTATTTAAATATCAGTTATTGTTATATTTTGAGTATAATCGCTTTTTCTCCATCGTTATATTTAGTGCAATCTAACAACTTCCTCTTTGTTTTCGCAGGCAACCAATCGTGAATTGACACGTTCGCACACTGTGTGTATTTGATATTGCATGAAAAACGCACAGCACATAAACATCCGACAAAATGGCATTTGCCAGTGGATTTAATTTCAGTAAAATGTGGGTGTTTACAGTGATTTACTTGTTGTTTATTTCGTTCACGAGAGTTCGATTGGATATATTTGAGTGTAAAGGTGATTTTGACAAGTGCCTTTGTTCAACTAAGACTGTTGAATGTCATGGAGAAATCGGGTTAAAGGGAGATAACATTATAAACCTCTATAAAGACATAAGCGATGAGTGTGAAAAAATCGTTATTACCGGGTCGAATCTGACGGAAATGCAGCCTTACTTCTTTGGATCCTGTGCAAATGCTCCAGACTTGGTCCTCAGACACTTGAAGTACATTGATCTGTCACACAATAATATACGGAAGGTCAGCGGAAAAGCGTTTCACTGCATCCCCAATCTGGAGACCCTGATTATGAGTGATAATAAATGGCAGATCGACAAGCATGAGGATGAAATCGGGTACTTTAGCAAGTTGGCGAACTTAAAACACCTTGATTTACGTAATTCGTTTGAAGACGGCATTGATGGATCAAACTACTTTTACAAACTTGCTCATATTTTTAATGACACAGATATGACCGAGTTGGAGACATTAGATCTGTCTTACAATGAGTTCATCGTTCTCTCGGCGGACTCTGCGAACTCAATGTGTGAGCTTACGATGCTCAAGACGTTGAATTTCTCCCATAACCTGTTCAACGAACCCTCAATGCCAACCCAAACAGACTGCTTCCATCATCTGGAGACTCTGGATCTATCCCACAACAGCATACAGTACTTGACTCCAGAGTTCATGAAAGAGGTGGACGCCGTTCATACACTTAACGGGAAATTGAAGAACGTTTTAATCGACGAAAACCCATTCCAATGCGATTGTGGCCTGCAAGAAACATGGAAGTGGTTAAAGGACACCCAAGCCCCTGTCAACAAAGACAAACTACTCTGCTCTTCTTCATACCAATCCATGTACAACGGAAAACGTATAATAGATCTGCAACTCGATGATCTAGTTTGCCAGAAGGTGGTTCAGTCCTCAACTTCAACTTCAATGGAATACTATTCAACGCCACGGTGGACATCTACTGAAGAGTCCTACGTCGACGTTGAGGTTGTTCTTGTTCTTTCTATCATATTCCTCGTGTTGGTCGTGAGTATGATCGCTTTTGCCTATGTGCACCGCGATAAGCTTGTCCTCGTTGCTCGACGCTTTCAAAAAAAGAAACCCGGCCGTGAGTTTTCTGTCCCATATACGATATTTCTTCCTACGGGAAGTGGCAAGGATATAACGACAAAACATTAACAGCTGTGCGAAACTTGTTTCCTGTAAATGTGTATCTATTGTTTATAAACATTAGATAGATTTCTGTTATATAAAAATGGATGATATACACAAAACTAAACACAAGGTTCGTAATACTGGCGTGTCTCGTTTTGTTCTATTTCCCATATAAACAAAGACATGTCCACACAATACATGACAAACGTTTACCCACGGCACTTTCGAAGTGTTTTCGAATATGTTACTTTCAACATTAAAATTGTTTTCTTTCATATATAGAAAGTACATGTTTAACATGATTAATATGTAAACACTCTGTATGTGCATGTTCGTTGACAATAGAAACGTTTATCTCGTAATAAGTTGAGAGGCTCATCATAGCATATGTTGCATTGTTATAAAATGTTGCCATTCGGTTGTCATAACAACTAGATGATAGGTTGCTGCCTATAGCGCTTTTTTACCTTTCAGAGTGATAGAGGATATATAACACAGAATAGCCGACCACACTTTCAAAAATAATTGTATGGTGTGTATTTTGTTATCTGAAAAATGTGGCTTCATCTCTAGAAATTGAATGTAAACCTGGTTATTGAAGTAAGGAAATAAGTACAAGTTGATCATACATTGACTTGTCCGTACAATCTCTCGGGACACCTAATAAACCAAGTAAATTAAATTCAACATCCTTGAACATGTTTAAAAGTCTTATAAATTAGACATTTAAGGGACAATACTGTCTATTTAAAAATATTAAGCGCCCAATTATTAATGTTACACTCTTGAAACGTAAATGCAAGTATCAATTTAAAGTGGATGTTTAAGCCAGTTATGATGCAGTTTTAACTGCTGTGCGGTTTTAACAGTATTTATAACAGTTGATCATAATACGTTAAAGTTTCTCCGCACACCATGTATATGAAATGTCTCATTTAAATACCATTAACACGTTAACCGCACTCGCTTCAATAACTCTGTTTTAGCCCGTTGTGATCGCTCAGTTGAGAAGAATTACACTGCATCATTTAAATGACATGCAAACACTGTGTTTACAGATTTAAACATTTCGGTTTCACTGAAATTTATGTAAATGTAAACATACGCAAAGCTACATCCTAGTACAAAATGCCTAAGGGAATGTGCTTATACAGGATGTCGGAAAATGTAATCGTCACAGTTTTGTCAGGGTTGTAGACGGTTTAAATGGAAGATTAAGCCTGTAAAGTTAGCAATCAAATCAACATTGCTTAAGTTTAGTTATCATACAAAATATTTGTTGTGCGAGTTCTCAATTTTGTTCAATTGTCGAAGTCATCAAAACGTCGTGGGCTACCCAACGGCAGTCACAACCCGTTCGCTAATATGTGTCGTGTTCTGAGAAAACTGGGCATAATGCATGTGCGTAAAGTGTCGTCCCAGATTAGCCTGTGCAGTCCGCACAGGCTAATTCGGGACGACACTTTCCGCCTTAACTGGATTTTCGCTAAGAAGAGACATCATTTAAACGAAAAATTCCATAAAATCGGAAATTGTCGTCCCTGATTAGCCTGTGCGGACTGCACAGGCTTATCTGAGACGACACTTTACGTACATGCATTTTGCCCAGGTTTCTCAGAACGCGACACATATTACGGCATTCGGCGTATAGGGTATAAGAAATTACTTTGACAAGTTCTGTTATTATGCAGTCTCTACCAGGTATTTTATACTTTTCCATACACATAAGTAATTTTTTTCTGTTAATAAATAAGATTAGTATACATGTATAATAATCACCTAGGTATGTACAATATTTGAGTATTTTAGTGCTCTTTATACAGACCATTTTACGGGGAAATTTTTCATAACGATTTGGTTATTTAAAATTGTGCCATCATCTCATCTACTTTAAAGTTTAATTTGAAAAGAGAATTGTATTAGGTATATGTTGTATTGTTTACGTAACGACTTTAAAGTGCATCCCAATTAAACGTTGTATTGGTTACGTCGTTTAATTCACAATAAGGCCAAAATCGTGTATACTAGTATGTCTAATGTTACTATGTATATTCATTATTTTTCCATTCTGAATGGTTATTAATTGATTCAAATGTATTAAAAGACTCGTGTGAAAAAAAAAACAGAAGTATATAAGTAATTGTATACACTCCATAAAATAGACCTATACACACATGTCATTGCAATGCACATTTATCTGTCATAAATAGTATTGTGCTTGTGCTGTACGTGCTAAAAGGTTAAACAATTGCGTCTAGTATATATCTGACATTGTGAGTGAAGAAAAATATCCAATAACGTTTTTTTTTTAATCAAAGTATTATTCGTTCAATTATCGTGAAACGTATCTGTGTTTTTTTCCAGCAGGTTGTTTAATTTAAATATTTCATTTGTAAGAAAAGTTAATTTTAATAATCTACAAAGTTTACCATCACAAATTCCAACTGTTACATCTTTGAGAAGACAAAGCACACAAACTATTTCAGATGCNAAGTGAATTGACCAAGGATTTTGTGGCATTTGGTGTAAGATATTGCCAATTTTTCGGCTGAATAATTTGTCAGAAACATGTTTAAATTAAACTTTATTTAAATGTTAATAACACAGTCTTCGTTGAATTTAGTTAATTGAATCTGAGTCTCTATTCCAATAATAATATTTAGGATAACATGTTATGGCGATAACAACATACCGATATAATATATAGACGTTAACATAGGCGACCTCGCATTGTGATAAGTGAGATAATAAAGATATTCTACATAAATTATGTGGTACCATACAATAATGAAAAATAATTCCCAAATACCTGGAGTACTAGATACCAGAACAATATGTGTTATTATATTTGACCGTTTCAAGGCGATGGCACAACACGTAATCATTTTGGTGTAATCGTGTATGTTATTTGATATGTATGTGTCAGTTTATGCATAATGTTGTGTAAAAAGTAGTGTCCCGTATTGAATAGCAATTGGGCCTTGCCTGGAGTAAAAGACAAGCGGAGGTTTTTTTCTGATGATAATGTTTCTGGAATATCTAATACAAATGGACTGTAATTATATATAGTGATAGGAGTTGGAAGGTACATGGTATACAAAAAAAGGTGTCTCATAAGTCAAATTGGCTGGCCCTTTCACTAGGGGTGACACTATAATAAAAAAAAAACTTTACCTTTATATATATGTACAGTACGAATTCACGCCTGTCTTGATACCTCGTCTATTGCGTTTTATATAAATGACCTCTCAGTTCTTGGTATGTAGCTTAATATATTACCACATCGGACACTACAGGTAAGTTAATTAACCTTTTTTGGAACATACTATAAACACATCATGCAATGTATAGCATCTGTATATTAGTCATTATTTGGGACAGTCATTGACTTTTCCAATAGATACATGCATGTAAATGAAAACAATCTCCTTCAAAAAAAAATCAGTCAGCCTACAGACAATTCCATTCTTGTGAATCTGCTTTCCTTAGACTAGTCAATGATATACTCGAAGGTATGGAGGAACAAGAGGTTACAGCACTTATCGCCATTGATCTGAGTGCTGCCTTCGATACAGTGATCATGACATTCTACTAAACGTGTTGCAAAAACAATACGGTGCATGTGGCACGGCACTAAACTGGATAGACTCTTATCTTCGTCCAAGAAGCTGTCGCATAAGTGTTAATTCAGCTTTATCGGCGGCACGTTCTTTGGAGTGTAATGTCCCCCAGGGTAGTTGTCTTGGTCCATGGCTCTACCTGACAAACGCTGGAACACTGTTTGATGTCTTTCCTCCCTCTATCACCGTCTACGGTTTTGCAGACGACCACACCGCAAACAAGCGATTCAAACCTACATCTTTTTCTGTTGAAGGAACTGCCATTCAAAGAACTTGAACGCTGTGCACTCTTTATTAACAACTGGATGAACGAGAATAAACTGA
Source organism: Dreissena rostriformis (assembly GCA_007657795.1). NCBI lineage: Eukaryota > Metazoa > Mollusca > Bivalvia > Myida > Dreissenidae > Dreissena > Dreissena rostriformis. The sequence goes on from VMBQ01000178.1 coordinate 33,999, forward strand.
AAATGAACGCATAAAAAACGGAATTCATCATGTTCGGAAGTAGACCCCAATTAAATAAATGTCAATCTAAAGAAATAGATATTGCTGGTGACACTGCAAAACAATGCATACGGTATCTGGGTGCATATTTAGACGAAATACTACATTTTAAAGAACACATCAAAATCAAGTGCCGTACAGCCATGTACAACTTCCTTAAATTCAAAAGCATAAGGAAATACTTAACAAAAGAAGCAACAGAAATACTCGTTNACAACTACCTTAAAATCAAAAGCATAAGGAAATACTTTACAAAAGAAGTAACAGAAATACTTGTTTTGTCTTTGGTAATATCCCTTCTGGATTATTGTAATCTCATCTTGTATGGAACAGCTCAATGCGAATTAAACAAAATGCAGCGTATCCAAAACATGTGTGCCAAATTGGTACTCGTCCGACAGAAATATGACAGTTCAAAAGATGCTTTGTATGAACTACGCTGGCTACCAGTAAAGGCTAGGATAACATTCAAATTACTGACCTTCATGTATAATTGTTCTGATTGTCACGCACCAAAATACCTTGCAGAACTATTAAAAGAAAAAGTACCAGCACGTAACCTACGATCTACTGTCTCGTATGACGGCTGTTATGATGTGAAATGCACAAAGAGAAAAACTTTCATGGACAGGAGTTTCGGAGTTGTTGGTCCGAAACTGTGGAATGACCTACCATCAAGCATTCGGACTTCTGTCTCAATAGACATTTTCAAAAGGAATTTAAAAACATTTCTCTTCAGAGACTTTTACAACCTATTTTAAATACCTGTGATTTCAAAACAAATCGAGACTCAGTTGTACGGGCTTATTTGTCCAACAACCATGACTCGGAGGACCAAGAAATTAAAGAATTGTGCGGGCTTCTTTGCTCGAAAAGGATATTTATTGTACAAGTGACTGGTAACCAAAAATCATTAGGGCTTCTTTGCTCAATGATTGAATGACATCATACAGCGGTCTTTTAGTCACGCTTAGCCCCTCTAGTTGTGTCTTATAGTCACACTGAAATTTTAACCTTCAAGTTGTGTCTTGTAGTCACACTTGGTCAGTCTATTTGTGACTTGTAGTCACAATAGTTCAAATAAGGTTAAAACCCAAAAGAAGTGTGCGTAAGGGTGACGGGTGACCGGTAGCTGTGGGATCCGACAGCCAGAGTGCAGAAATATCCTTTCACGTATCCTTTCAGTTCATGAAAAAAGTGTCTTAATGTTGCCAAAACTTTGCTAATAATATCATTATAATTATTGTCTTAACCCTAGTTATATCAATTTATTACATAATATTTTATTTTTCCTGTGTTTTAATATCGTAGCCTGTATTGTTTTATTGCTTAAGTTTCTTACAGCATTTTTATTTGTATTTATATCACACATTTTTAGATTATTAATCCTTTAATTAATGCTGCATAAAAGTATCAATCACTCTAATTTTATTTATAAATTGTATGTATATTTATATGTTTTGTACAACGCCATTGAATATGACTATATAAATAGGCGTTTCATCAAATTAGCAAGTTTCGAGTTTCACGGTACCATTTTAGTGTTCTTGTGTCGTATGAATAGCGGGAAATTAAAATGGAATTAATTGCGTCGCAAAAAATAAAAAACGTGCAAATTATATCTACAAACATCCATGTTACCACACCACATCTGGCGTTGAAATTTCGGCAATTGCTATATGGAACACTGTTATTTTATTTTTTAACTTTATTTTACGAAATATTGTACGCAATTTTCGTTTATTTTGAGTAGTAATGGGGCTTTACGTAGAGCACTGTACATTCTGTTTTGATATTGACAATCCGCTTAACATCGGAAACCTGTCAGACACATTGTCTGATGAGGTCAAACTGCCAGGCACACACACACAAGTTATATACGAGATTTATTATTTCTGGCAGAGTCGAATATCAGCTTTAAANGCTTTAAATTAAATAATTAATTTAAACTAACAGACTGACACAATATTATTAAAAAAGGAATAACAGGTGTTTATTGCAAAGTTTTGTAACGCGTACTAGAAAACATTTCTCCATATGTACAAATACAGCACCCACAAATAAGACATTTGCACTGATCTGACGCATTTGATATTGATCAACAAGTCATAAAAGCGGTTCATGTTATTGTCTGGTATTGTCATGTCTGACTAACATGTTGTTTTGTTTTTTTTTCGCAAAACACCCCACCCAGTATTCTCTATGCTACACACAGCTGTCACCGTATTGGTACCAATCAGCAGCAGGAACATCTGGTAGTGACCTAGTTCGGGAATAGACACTACAAAAAGCAGCGGTGCTGATAAATCCAAGTCAGTGCTAGTTCACTTGTATGCTGTCAAAATAATAGATTATATTAAGACAAAACACAATATTCCATAATAAAAAACAATCGCGAACAGAGAGACGAAGAGTTTTTACACAGAAAATATGATAGGTTAAATTATGTCTAATAAAACAAACCTTAGAGAAAATACACTCAACATGAATATGTCGTACCAAAACACGACCGGATTAGATTATAAATTGTCTTCATGGATTGAATCGGCAAAGTGTTTACGTTTAATATGTGTTCCAATCATCATCATAGTTGGAGTGGTCGGAAATACGTTAGCGCTGCTGGTCTTCCGCACGCAAGGTATGAAACGCTCCTCGTGTTCAGTGTTTTTAGCCGCATTAGCCGCGGCAGACAACGCGTTCCTCATAAGCCTGCTTGTAACGTACGTGAACGGGACAATTTACACGATTTTGACAACAAACGTTACCTGCCAGTTGCTCATTTTCATAACATACGTGGCTAGCTTTCTAAGCGTCTGGTTGATAGTTGGATTCACGATCGAACGGTACATAGCAATACGATTTCCGCTGAAACGGGCTATCCTTTGCAGCGTGGGACGCGAAAAGGTCATTGTGGTGATTCTTACCATTATTGCTTGTTCCTTGTACACTTTTAGTTTTTGGACAACTGAGGCCGTTCCGATCGGTGAAGACATTAAATGCTCATACAGGGAGGAATTTTTCAACTTCCTTAATATTTCAACATGGATAGACACGTGCATCACTATTGTAATACCGTTCCTGGTAATAATTGTTCTCAATTCCTTGTTGGTGCAACGTAATCTTATAAACAACAAGAAGAGAGCAGCATATACACAGCCGCGATGCGGTGATCGAAAAGCAGTACTGCATCCTTTCTTACGAGTCACGAGTCATCGGAAGAATACAGATTGCACGAGAAGAATTAAATGCAGCATGTTGTGTAGCACGAATCCTCAAGGGCGTGTAACGCGGACTTTGCTGTTCGTATCGCTGACATTCATTTGCCTTAATCTTCCTTCACATGCGATACGCCTGTATAGTTTAATTGGTATAGAGGACTATCAAACGGTGTCAGTTGACTTTCTTTTCTTTCAGGAGCTAACTATGATGTTGTATTACGCCACGTTCGGTTGTAACATTTTCATCTACACTCTCTTTGGAAGGAACTTTAAAAGGTCATTGCTTCTCTTTTTACGGTGCAAGTCAGCGATGCATGCAGAGAGAAAAAAGGTGCTTGAAAAGCTCTCGTCCATGCACACATTAAATACGTCATCACTGTGATCTGTTGACGATCACATTACATCGACTGGGTTGTGCCGACATGTTAACAAAACAATTTAAACAAGACAATTTGTTAATACAATTCACATTTTGATGAAAACGTGCGTATAGGTACAATTTTACATTCACCGATTGCGACATGTTAATGTCATTAACGTGTATGCGTGTCAATACCTTGGGATCGACAACAGATGTTTCCAACGTATGCAAATAATAGATGTGTCAATCAAAAGACAACAATCCGTTTACTGTTATTGCTTGATATAGTTTTCTCCTTGGTATGTAGATATATAGTTATGATGCATAGTTAAATATTTTATATTCTGTAAATATTGATTAATACCTTTGTTGCTTCATTTGTTTTATAAACTAACAAAACACATGTTTTTTCGTTTCATATTCAAATTGAGACACCATTTTGGCAACTACTATAATACGATGCCACAAGTATGCAAACGTCTAGCTCTCACTGCTGAAAATACAAATGAAATAGTATGAACAGTTTTAATTTCGAAATAGAGATATCGTTTATTATATCATACTTCTACCATTATATTCAAACATAAAGATATACAGGTGGGATTGATGTTATTTTTGGGATTCCAATATTATTATTATATCATTGCTTAAATAGGACCAACATGTAGGTGCAGCAGGATGCAATGAGTTACATCAGTGGAAGTGGGTGAAGAAAATATTTGATTTTTATACTGGCATTCAATCAGTTTCATTTAATAGAATTTACTCAAATCCAGATGGCTCAAATTGTTCCATATTTCTTCTTCACTCTTATTGCAAAATTAAATTGATTACATTTAATACCACAGTTAATAATAGAATACACGTAGTTAACGGTTTACAAATTGTCAAATGAAGTTAGTTTTTAATGCGTGTTAACCTACGTAATTTTATGTAAATCCAGAACATTTACAACGGTGAATGTCTTGGAGGATAAGCAAACATTGAAATCATTGATTTCATGATCAAGGGCAATGCACGGAATGCGTGTCGCAAATTCATATTGAAATTATTATTAAAGATATACTACAACAACAGTTCGATTCCTTTTAATGTAGTTTGCAAACGCTTTAACCGCTTAATTGTCAGATAAGTTGCTATGTTTTGCATTTGTATTGAAGAAGCTAACTAAATATGGTAAAATAATGCAAATTATTATATGTAACATGTAATCATATAGAGGATATTTGTTGGATTCGGTGGATTATCGATTGTAATTCACGAGTGATCATAGAAATTAATATTTTCACGAGTGGCGCAGCCACGAGTGAAAATATATATTTTCTATGATCACGAGTGAATTAAAATCGATATTCCACCGAATCCAACAATTTTTTTTTTATTTCATGCTTTTTTCACAGTTTATATACATTGTTAAAGCGGGACTGTACGATTTTGTCAAATATTTATGATTTTTTTTTAAATGTGTTAAAAATTAGTATACATATATTTCAATATAAATTAAAATAACAGTTAAGAAGAACATGTGTCGAAAAATGCGAAATAAGCCAGATATTTAAATCTGAAAGCTTAAATGACTGGAAGCCAAATAAGCCAGCATGTATATCATGCATGTACGATGTGGATCTAAATTTAGTTTTAGTGCAGATTCGTTCATACGACACAAAGACACAATTTTGTTTCCTTACAAATACGAGTAAAAGTGTCGGCATCGGCTTTAACCAGCGCTAACTTGTCTTTGCTGCATTTTATGAAATTCGTCTTCAAAGTATAATTTTTATTGCCTATTTTGAGTCATCGTAACATAATTTAATCAATATATTAAAATTTAACACATGTAAAAATCGTACAGTCCCGCTTTAACTAATCATTGTTTTTAACTCAAAATATTTCGTATTAGTTTT